>PNEQ01046803.1:0-26933 GCA_003012365.1 Medauroidea extradentata | reverse complement strand
ATTTTCCTCATTGATAGTTTTACTCAATGTGTTGATGTAAATTTACATATACATACTCGTCGTTAATTTACACTACATAAAATGTTATTTTACATTGGTGGCAATGTTTTTATACAGTGACAGTTTTGATGTAAAAATACACAATTCGGGAATTTTACTCCAGATGTTGGTGTTTTTTACACATTCTTCAAAATGTGAAATTTTACACATACGTCGATGTTAATAAACCTCTACATTCGTATAAAATTACACATACTGTATGGGTAAACTTACCCTAACACATTTTCCTCATAGGTAGTTTTACTCAAGATGTCGATGTAAATTTACATATACATACTCGTCGTTAATTTACACTACATAAAACGTTATTTTACATTGGTGGTAATGTTTTATACAGTAACAGTGTAGGCGTAAAAATACACAATTCGGGAATTTTACTCCAGGCATTGGTGTTTTTTTTACACATTCTTCAAAATGTGAAATTTTACACATACATCGATGATAATAAACCTCTACATTTGTGTAAAATTACACATACTGAATGGTAAACTTACCCTAACTCATTTTCCTCATTGTTAGTTTTACTTAATATATTGATGTAAATTTACATATACATACTAATCGTTAATTTACACTACATAGAATGTTATTTTACATTGGTGGCAATGTTTTTATACAGTGACAGCATAGATGTAAAAATACACAATTCGGGAATTTTACTCCAGATGTTGGTGTTTTTTACACATTCTTCAAAATGTGAAATTTTACACATACGTCGATGTTAATAAACCTCTACATTCGTATAAAATTACACATACTGTATGGTTAAACTTACCATAACTCATTTTCCTCATAGGTAGTTTTACTCAAGATGTCGATGTAAATTTACATATACATACTAATCGTTAATTTTCACTACATAAAACGTTATTTTACATTGGTGACAATGTTTTTAGACAGCGCCAGTGTAGACGTAAAAGTACGCAATTCGGGTTATTTTACTCCTGATGTTGGTGTTTTTACACATATTTCCTAATGTGAAAATTTACACGTATGTCGGTGTTAATAAACCTCTACATTTGTGTAAAATTACGCATACTGTACGGTTAAACTTACCCTAACTCATTTTCCTCATTGGTAGTTTAACTCAATATGTTGATGTAAATTTACATATACATACTAATCGTTAATTTACACTACATAAAACGTTATTTTACATTGGTGGTAATGTTTTATACAGTAACAGTGTAGGCGTAAAAATACACATTTCGGGAATTTTACTCCAGGCATTGGTGTTTTTTTTACACATTCTTCAAAATGTGAAATTTTACACATACATCGATGATAATAAACCTCTACATTTGTGTAAAATGACACATACTGAATGGTAAACTTACCCTAACTCATTTTCCTCATTGTTAGTTTTACTTAATATGTTGATGTAAATTTACATATACATACTAATCGTTAATTTACACTACATAAAATGTTATTTTACATTGGTGGCAGTGTTTTTATACAGTGACAGCGTAGATGTAAAAATACACAATACGGGAATTTTACTCCAGGTATTGGTGTTTTTTTACACATTCTTCAAAATGTGAAATTTTACACATACATCGATGATAATAAACCTCTACATTTGTGCAAAATTACACATACTGAATGGTAAACTTACCCTAACTCATTTTCCTCATTGGTAGTTTTACTCAAAATGTTGATGTAAATTTACATATACATACTAATCGTTAATTTACAATACATAAAATGTTATTTTACATTGGTGGCAATGTTTTTATACTGTAACAGTGTAGACGTAAAAATACACAATTCGGGAATTTTACTACAGGTATTGGTGTTTTCTTACACATTCTTCAAAATGTGAAATTTTACACACACATCGATGTTAATAAACCTCTACAGATGTGTAAAATTACACATACTGAATGGTAAACTTACCCTAACACATTTTCCTCATAGGTAGTTTTACTCAAGATGTCGATGTAAATTTACATATACATGCTCGTCGTTAATTCACACTACATAAAACGTTATTTTACATTGGTGGTAATGTTTTTATACAACAACAGTGTAGACGTAAAAATACACACTTCGGGAATTTTACTCGTGATATTGGTGTTTTTTTACACATACTTCAAAATGTGAAATTTTTCACTGATGTCGTTGTTAATATATCTCTACATTTGTGTATTTTTACCAAATTCTTGTAGCCCACTTTATGTTCATAAATACATTGGTGTAAAATTACACATACTGTAGTGTTTCCTACATATTACACCTACAAAGTGTAAAAATACCTGACCTATGTTTGTGTAAATTTACCTTTTTTTTTTTACAGTGCAGCTAAACATTTTGTGCTGAAACCTAGTACACACGGTTATCTGTTTTGAAGATTAACGTGCACACCTTCTTGTTCGTAGCAATTTACATCGAGTTTTCAAGTATAAGCGTGTAGATCCGTATAGAGGCGGTTATAATTTTCATGTAACTTCTTGTGCAAGTCGTTTGTCATTGTTTTTATATGGTACATTTACGTACTTCAATATATGCTGATGATTTATTTATAGTTGAATATAAAATTAAGCCTTGTACAGCCACATCACAAAATAAGGCCCTCATATTTCCGAATAATTTGACACACAGGCACATTGAAGCATGCATGCAAGTACTATTGTTCAGAAGGTAAGATAATAGGGCTTGCATACTAGGATGTGTACACCAGCATACTTAACTTTGGGTGTTCATCTTATTGTTATATGTAAGGTTATTTCTACTACAGATTAGAAAGATCAGTGTTAAATGTTTGTCACAGGCAACATTTCTGCCGCTTGAGCACTGGTATCGGTAATGGGTGCATACTGGCCAATCATAGAACTTGCCTGAATTTTAAGTTACATAACGTTTATAATTTAAAAAGTGAAATTGGTTTATTTTCACTTTAAAATTAAGTTAAATGAATTCTGTCATTTACAAACATATTTAAATTTAATTTTACTAGTTATTTGTATTTTATGGTCCATTTGCGGTAGCAGTGAAACTAGCGACAGAAGTTTTTCCTATGCCAAACTCTCCCATATGAAAACACATTTTATTTCTGACCTGCAGTATAATTAACCTTAAGTGGCATGAAAAGGAAAGACGTCTTGCAAACGACCGGAATACTCAACCGTTGATGAAATCTTAACTACTCATCATAATTCGATGAGACTTTATTTGCAGGGTAGAAGTTTTATTTGCGGACGTATATTTATGCAGCACTAGGCAGTAGTATGCTTTGTTTTTCAGTAAAAAATTATAAACTAATTTTTTATAGAAAAATAAGGGATTGAAGCCTCAAAATCCATAAAATGGAAATCTTTAATTTTAATAGTTTTTAAATGTGATAATACCCAGTCCTCTATAATTACCGAATTTCAAACCTAATCGCGTTTCGAATTGAAAATTATTTTTTATCCCAAAACCTCTCGCGCAGAGCTTTATGGATGATGAAATTATTTTTAAATCAAAACGTTTTTTTTAATTCTGTTATTTTAGAGGCCTAGATATTATCACATTTAACATTATAAAAAATTAAGTTTTCCATTTGTATTGATTTTGTGGCTTTAAACTCTACGTTTCTAAAAACCCTATTTCATTTTTTAATCAAAAGCAAAGCATACTACCGCCTAGTGCTGTATAAACATACATACGCAAATAAAACATCTACTCAGCAAAAAATTCTCATCGAATTGATTCGATTGAGTATTCCGATCGTTTTCTTGACGTCTTGCCTTTCCATGCCCTTTATTCTACAAGAACGATAACCGTGTTTACTAAGATTTAGAGACAACTAGCCAAATTTTGAGCGGGCATTATTTGGCCTCAGAGCCGGCGTGCTTCCATGTCCCGATAGAGGTACTTATATATATATATATATATATATATATATATATATATATATATCAGTAGCACGCAAATAAAAGCTGCCACCGTATCATATTATTCCACGTGTCAAGAGCCGAAGAATTGAACTACTACAGATGGTAGGACGCATTTCTCTTTTTGGTAACAAAACTAAGCGCTAATACCATTTTTCTAGATTTTTTTTTTCCTTTTTTAGACATACTATATAGGACTTTAAGTCAAACAAGCCATCTTTATACAACATGTTTTTTTTTTTTTTTTTGTCTCGCGTTAAACTGGCGAAGTCATACTAGCAACTCCTTTTAATGCTGTATTTTTGTCCATTTATTTCGTATTTTATCGTCCACAAACATTTTCTAATAACACATCTTTATTCTTAGCCAAACTGGAAAAGTATACTTTGGTCTCATCTCGCCGTATTGACCCAGTCTCAAATTCGAAATAACTTATTGATTTACTCACGTAACCGAAGTATTTGTGTTTGTTGATTCGCGTAAAACACTCAAATAATTATCAGTTTTCATGTTTGCTTTAGTAAAGTGATGTTTTCAAGATTCACTTTGCTTGTCTATGTCATTATCGGTTACGGTTAGAAAACCAACATTTATTGCATATTGATATTAATAAAATACCTCCAAAATGAATCGGGAATACATTTTATACCTGATTACAAATGTATCAAGTACGAAAAACGCTTCGTTCTTTTCAACCAAAAATTAAGTTGGTAATTGAAATGTAAACTACTAACACTTACATTGTGTAGAGCTTCGCTGTCTTATTTTGTAATGTAAGATAAAACCTCCTTCGTCTTCCTAACAGTTTGAACATTCAAAGCACCAGAAATTATATGAGTTCTCAGTGTTTCTATAAAGTCTTTTATACCTGTCCGCTCAACTAGTTCTATCCAGAAATGTAGGTAGGGGTACCCACGTCTGTTTAATAAAGAAGTTTTTACTAAACGTACAAATATGTACAAAATAATTACTCACGTTTACAATTAATATCCTTTCGTTGCTAGTAATCACCTTCAAATTGTTGTACTGCACAGTTGATACAAGATTTTCATATATTGTGCCTCCTCAATCCGAGACAGATAACTGTTTTAAAACGTGGTTTATCATCAGAGTGTATGGAATCTTTATCTTATCTTCCTACCAGCTATCAATGATCAACGTCAGTACTGTTGTAGAATAACTATTCAAACCTGTGTGATTTATGAGACAGCAGTTCACGATTTACAGTATTATTGATAAAGTGTACACGGGAAAATGTGAAACATAGTATTTACAACATTCTGAAATCATCAAATATATTTGTTCATACATCGAAGACTACAATTATACCTGACCTTGTACGTGTAACATAAAGTTTGGCCTGATGTACTGTTGTTCTATCCACATGACACTAACAAATTATAACAATTTTAAATATTTAAAAATTACAATGAAATTCGTTAACACAATTATCAAGCAAGAACTTGTATTGTCAGTTACATTTCATCCCAATAGTAGTATTATTACTAGCAGTTTCCAGCGATTATATGTTTTTCTCTCTAATCATGGCGAGGATGGCTATAAATAAAGAATCGTCTTCTGCTCCGCAAAATGGGCCTAAGTCTTGCAAATCAACACATTTTTATTTGGTTACTGCGAGTAAACCTGAAAAGGAGGAGAATATTCGTTCTTTCAATATGATATGCATTGCAGTAAAGAAGGAAAGAATTCATATAACAAGTCAACACACATGCAAATTATCTCTCTGTAAGAATGAACTCAGTGACACTATTCGCTTGTAAGTTTGGTGTACAGGATCATGAACATGTTTACAATTACAAATAAAATGACTGTGAGGGCAAAGAATTATTGGCACAGTTCTTAGAACAATATGTGTCAAAATACCACAGAAAAAAATATTTTTGCAGATTTTAATTAGATATAATATAGCAATTAACAAAAGTGTATGGCATAACAGAAATTAGGAATGTTTTCATGCGAAGTGACATTTCCCTACCTTCCGTTGTTTGATGTTGACGTCCCCCTACTTCAGCAAGTGCATTTAGGTCCTATTCTATAACATTATGTTATGTAACGTTCTCTTTATTTTTTTAGTTGTATTCTGGAATAATTCTGTTCTGGAATTATTCTCCTGCACGCACTCTAAACATTATCCTGGTTATTTAATTTTTCACATTTCGCTGACATTCTCTATTTTGCGGTGATATATATATATATATAGTGTTATGCAGTATAGGCATTGTCATCATGTAAGTCTGTTTTCCATTTAATGTTGCATATGTTACGGGTAGCAAAAATAATTAAGTATAAACTGTACAGTGACATTTTATTACGTAGCTATATTGGATGAAATATCAATTTCTAAAAAGTTAAAATTTTTTGGAAAAACTCACATATTTTTGATAACGCCCGCAATGTATAACAACACACACACACACACACACACACACACACATATATATATATATATATATATATATATATATATATATATATATATATATATATATAGTATTGCCAGAAAGTTTAGGGACACGCCTACAAAACTACACAGTTTCAAAAAAATTGTGTGAACGAAGAATTTCAGTGATAACATTTACATAGTATGTTCATACGATAAATTGTGCATGGATTGGTAGACAGTGGGGCCTCCCTCTTAGTCCTGTAGCACTCAATAATCCTCTTTGGCATGGAGTCGATAAGATGCTCACAATCCTCCTTGGAAATGTTCTGCCAAATCTGCGCCAACATACATTTCATCTCGGTCTTATTCTTAGGTTTTTGCTTGGTTACACATTGAACCATCATGTACCATACATTTTCGATCCGGTTTAGGTCATGGTTTCTTCCTGGCCATGTAAAAACCTCAATATTTTGCTCAGGCAACCAGGCCTTGGTGTTACGAGACGTGTGAAATGGAGCATTTTCTTGCTGGTAGATAGCATTTTCACCAAGCAAATTTTTAACCCACGGCAGCGTTACTTCCTCCTTTGTTTTTTCAGAATTTTACGCTTTCAACAAAAGAAAGCTCCCCTGGACCCTCTGATGTAATACAACCCCAAATCATTATGGCTTCACCACCAGCCTGAACTGCCGGAGCCACACAAGCAGGCAAGAATTTTTCAGCCTTCGTACGTCGGACTCTGATTCTACGCCTAGGAAATAGTTCAGATCGGCTTTCGTCTGAAAATACAATACGCCCCCGATGATCGTTTATCAATGGTTTGCGAAGTGCATAGAATGTGTTTATACCTGCTTGTTGAAGCCGTGAATACACAGTTGGTACAGAAATATTGAAAATTTTGTCATAATTCTTTACAATTAATAATAAATCACTGGCATTTGCATTTCGGTTATTGCGACTTATAATTACAAGCTTGCGATGTTGACGAGGCGACGTTTTGCGCGGTCTGACACATTGCCGCACTTGTGTATACCAATAATTTGCCACTTCGTATTAGTAGACACAGATGATCGCTCCATTTCCACAGAATTTATATAGACAAAACAATGAAATGTGTAGCTATGTTATTCATCTTGCTGTGACAAGACAATAAAAACACGTGCAAATGCGCACGCAGCTGAATCGTAACAAACAAAGCAAGCAGAAAATAACTGCGTAGTTAGAAAAGGTCTGAGTTGCCAATCGAGAGTTATGAAACAAAAATGACCAATTTTGCTTGTGAATTTCATGATAAATTACGTTTCTGCGTGAAACGTCAAAATGCGTAGGTATTACAAACCCCCTCCCACTCCGTGTAGTATGTTGTACTATTCAATCTAAAAATAACCAGTATTTGTTACCCATCCTTATCAAGGAAAAAATCTATCCCCAAAACTTTTATTCGTAGTGCAGTTAAATTATTTTTGAAATCCGTTAGTTAAATTTATAATACAATTCGGTAAAAAAAATTGGCAGGATTTCAATTAATTTAAGGCCACAAACATGTATCACAAAATGCAGGCCTGTCCCTAAACTTGCTTTATATGTGTGTGTATATATATATATATATATATATATATATATATATATATATATATATATATATAGAGAGAGAGAGAGAGAGAGAGGTTGTGGGGTTATTTATTTATTTCATGTTGACCAAACACGATTATTTTCAATAAAAAATATGGAGCAACATACACACAATGTTTTAACACGCTTAAAACTAACTAATAATATTTAAAATGTTGTTCGTATTTTCTATATTCCATCTTCGCTGCAATATAGAAGAAACTGTGAATATAACACGTTTATTGTATACATTTGTTCATCATAAATTTCGTAGGCATATTGTCGGAAAATACTGACGCAGGTACATTTAGTGCAAAAATTTAACAAAATTTTTAAATTTACTAATAACTGGTTCAGAATGGCTTACTTGCTTCGTACTCATATAGTATCGCTTGCGGCCACTATTTCCACATGAACGTTCGAAAAAAAGCTAAACGTTTTAGATGCTGGGTGTGTTAAACAATGAATATATATGCATTTTCTAATTTCTTCATCGATATCAGTCAATGAAATTTGACAATGTGATTTCCGGGTGTTATGTCTATATATTTATAAGGGTTAGGACAAACATTTTATTTAACCATAGTTACAGACAGAAAACTAAGTTTTTTACTAACTGTCGCGTGAGTCGTCAATTTTCTTTGAATGTTGCTTTGTTATCTGAAATTATAGTAAAAACTGTAACTGCTTTGTATGATTCCACGAATCATTTTGAGTACAAAATTGAAGGTTATAAGGAAAAACAATAGTTACCCACGATGTATCTCAACTAGGTGATGTACTATAAATGTGAAGGTAAACATAAAAAAGAAAGCCGAATTAAGTTTGAATCGATACTGTTTGTAATTTATGTATTTTGGTATAGAACAGATATACAATCAATGCAAAATCAATAAATAAACAATAAAAATAGCAGGTATGACTATTTACTTGGTTTAGAATGTATGAATTCGTGGCTTGTCATATAATCATTACGTCACTGTAGTCATAGCTACACGTACGTCAGTTTCGCTGATTTATCTAGCAGCAACTCTGATTTCTCAGTCCTATACACGCACTGGCAGTAATCGATTATTCATTGACTGCTAGCAATACAAGCAGGTATCACGTGATAGCCTACGAATATTTACTTATTTACTACTGGTTTGCAGTAGTCAAAAATCATGCCAATAAAGCCGTCAGCTAATCATGGACTTGGCAGTGAAGTATATGTTCTTGACGTTAAACCTGATCGATAATATATTGGCGAAACTAACGTACAACTAGTCATAATCCCTAACCAATTGTATCAGTATGTACAAAGCGAAATTACCATTGCGATCCTGCATATAAATGAAATATTCCAAACATGTGGGTTACCATTGTTTCTCCCTGCGACTTTCATTTATTTTTGCTGTATAGTTGTGCCTTCATTAAATGAAGAAAATCTGTGTTCTATTAATTCCATTATAACTTCAAAATGTTAGTATTTTTGTTTTAATAAATAAGAGATTCTAATTTGATCTCCAAATCGTGACAGAAAAGTTTAACCTAGCTAAAGCTTTTTGTTTCTATGGTTTAAACGCCTATAAATAAAAAAACATAAAAAAATTAATTCTTGATAAATTAAAAATCCAGATTTTGTACGCTTAGACATTAACTAAGAGGAGCCTCAAATTGGTTTAATCATTTTTTAAATTTTTATTGCTATGTTCGTCTGAGGAAATTCACAAACCAAAAATGCCGACATGTTAAGGTTCACACAAGCCTATTAAATATCTGAAAATGGTATAACAGAAATGGAGCAAAACGCGACTGATTGAATATCAGACTTATGTACATGGCAACAACATACTTACTATGGCTCCTGATGGGAAAATAATAACGGAACTATTTTACGATTTTCGAATAATTTACGACATAAGAGTACATAACAGACGCATGTCGTCAGGTTAAAACTTACTATTAAATGCATGTACACTCAAAGACGACTTGCTAGTAATCTAAACAAAAAGTTAAACAATATTTTTTGACTCACATTTATAAACTATTTACGTAGTAGTACTTAGCCGACCCTGGGTAAAAGAGGGTTGAGGGTGGAGTACCGGGGTGCCGCAACCACCGTCTTGGATAACGTTACCGCCACCATCTTGGATTATGTCATCGCCACCCTCTTAGATAACATCACCTTCAAAATTTTCCAAAATTTCCAAAAATTTAAAAATTACTAATATTTAAAAAATATCATATGTATTGTATCAATCTGTCATCTTGGAATAATATACCTGACAATTTTCAAAAGTCATTAGTTTATATGTCCTGGAGCCAACCATAATAATAATTCAAATTTTCCTGCCAAATAATAGACTTATTCGATAACCACTAGTTCGATTATTATCTTTAGTTCTAGAAATGATCTCATTAGTTGCTGCTGTAAGCAGCCATCTTTGTTTCCTGTTTGCTCGCATTCGACTCCACCAGGATGCGTTTATATTTAAGGACGATGTTTAATAGATCATAGGCAGGACTCTCGCCCCTATCATCATCGTCATTAATATATTTTTTAATCACATCTATGTAGCAAGGTAGGCAAATATGATACTTATTTTTTTTTTCATTCTATTTTGTGATCAGTAAATATGTGCAAGGACAGCATACTTAATACTTTGTGTATATTTAATTCAATTATTTATTTATTTGAATGACGTATAATGTAATAGTATGCGTACAGTCTGCTATGTAAATTTTGTTTGAGTGTACAAGGACTGTTGCAGTTAATGCTCTTTAAGAAATAATTATGGCAGGTATATGAAATTAAGTCACACAAACACAATGTTAAGATTTTAAAAAAATACATTTAAAACTAATTAAATATACAAAGCAAATATTTACACTACATACATAAGTATGTGTAATTCACATTATTTACATGCAGTGTCCGATATGGTGAATTCAACTGTCATGGCTTGTATCGAACCCAAGACACCTCACCAGCACTTTATTTCGTTTCTTTTTCAATACCTTCTCGACTAAATAAATGTGTTTGGATACTTGGTATCCAGAATTTCTTCGCCGTAGAAACCTTCTCGAATAGCCTTACCTTCCGTGTCTTTTAGGTAGTATGTCCTTGGTTCGTAGTGACGAATCTTGACTATTTTAAATATTTCAGTGCTCCAGTTTGGTATGATATGTTCCCTTCACTCGCAATATCCTTACGTTATGTCCAACGTTTGCTTTAGGTTTGTGCAGGTCCAGTTTCTTATCATTTTTGTAAACAGTTTTTAGCAAAGAGTTGTCTTTATATCAACAGGCTTCATTTTCGTGGTCCGATGATCTTTAAGATTATATTTTGACACTAGCTTGGACAATATATCCATCCACTTGTAGCTTTCCTGTGCTGAAAATTATTTTCACAGTTCATTCTTCAAAGAACGATTACATTTTTCCACGATACTGGCCTTAAGACCACCATGAGTAGAGTAGTTGTTAATTTTATGTCTTGACATAAGTGCTTGATATTATGAATTGTAAAAATCCTTACCTATGTCAATATGCAGGTTCTGGCGATGACCTCTTGTTTTTAAAAACAGTGTTCATTGCATCTGTTACATCCCTGCCACTGTTAGTTTTTACAGGCACAACCCATTCATATTTAATGTAGCAGTAAATAACAGTCAGCATGTTCTTGTAGCCTTTATTATTATGAGCATAAGGACTCATTTCAAATAAGACTGCTTGATACAATACCTTTAAACCAAACATCTGCACTTTACATCGAGGATAATTTCGACTTGCAGGCTTGTGCAACTCCTTAGCAATATTTTGACGACTCATTCTGAGTAACCATCTTCACACAGTTCTCTTATTATGACAGATATTTCATTTATATGAGAATTAGTTCCTGCTTGCTGAGAAGAAACTAGTAGTAGTCTGTCGACAATTTCATTAACAATATTCCAGTAAACATATTCCGGTCGCCTTCCATCTTCAATTTTGGTATGTAGGTCGAGACCAGAACCAATGGCAACTCCTACATCTGGGAATAACAGGGAAATAATGTTACACTTCTGAAGTGTTTCAAACTTATATATGTATTTGCTGATAGGATCGTTATTCTTTAAATGAGCACTTGTAGGTTTTAAAAGTAGTTTGTAATTTTCCACGGTACTGTGCGAATAATCACCAGGATACGGTTTAAACAATAATGTGTAAAGTCCAGAAGCTGGCTTGATTAAGACAGACTCTACTTGTATATAGTTGTAAATATCGTAAAGAGGTTTCTAGTATTTGACTACAGTCTTGACATTCATCTTCCTTCTTCACTGTAACATGTGAAGGTGGTTTCGGCTTCAAATGGTTCAGTCGCTCTGTTAAAGGTTTTAAAACATCTTCATTAATCATATAACATTTCACTCTTGCAAGTTGAGTAAGCAAATGCTTAGAGCGAATACTTTTAATCATGGTGTGTAAGTCACCTACACTGTGAGACATCATACTACTCACAATGATATGGCAGAGTATTTACATGCTGGTCTTCTAAGGTGGCGGCCTAGAGCTTGGGTTATTAATTTTCCCATCCAAAACTATAACAGACAGCATATTAGAAGCAGATGTTAGTGAGTTTTCAATAACTTTAATTGAAACTTCAAATTTAGTAAGGTGCTTCATTACCTCAACCTGGACTTTGTCTCCGCTACTAATTTCATTTATCAGTCCTTCTGTTGCATTAAGCTTCCTGTCCAGCAATGTCTCCATGTCAACAGGGATAGTCCCAAGTTTAACATTCACACCATTTATCATACTTGCAATGTAATTAATTGTTCTATCCAGAAAATATTGTATATAACTAATCAAGTCACCATGAAGTGTGTAAATTTACGCCTTGTTAAGAGCATCTCCATTTTATCTTGGACTTCCAATATTTTTAAGACTTTTTCCTTCATCACTGTGGTTCTTATCTTCAGTAGGTATGAAACAACTTTCCACTTTATGTTTCAGAATATTTTTTTGAAATAATGTATCTCATCTCCCACTGACAGAGGCTTATGAACTGATGAAATTCACATCTATACCTCCCTTTAAGTGAGGAAAAGTCTTTAGCTATTACAAGAATTCTGTAAGGATCACTCCAACAAAATGCACACCTCTTTGAATTTTACAAAAGTCGTATCTGTCTTAACATGATCAGAGCACACACGTCTCAAGTTCAAGTCATCCATATGAAACAAAACCAGCAGATTAACATTGTCTCTCAATAGCTGTTTGGGTATACATGAAAAAGTCTGACGAAGGTAAAAGGAATCTACTAACACATGTCTTCCCATGCAGAAGTATTCCTGGATACAATCCTGTTTCTCGCAAGCTACATCATCGAACACAAACGCAGAGTTTGGTAGAGCATCACATGGTGGTACTACCGCTTCATTGTTGGTGAATGGAAAATACTCGACTCCATCCAAATAACTTAAATTTTTTTCCAAGTCGCTGATACTTTGGTTGATGTAATGATTTCTAATATAGATACACATTCTCGAAACAAACACCATCAGGCTCCTCAAGCAAGCTTAAGAGCACACATGTCTTACCACAGTTAGATGGCCCTGATATGATTCAATGCACAGTATTGGGAAGCAGAGGACGATGCCTAGATTCGTGAGAGGTGACTTCAGCCTCGGAAGTAATACATATGGACAAATAAACTTCTTGCTTGTCGATGCATACATTACCACCAACAACTTGCAATGCCTGCAGTGCTAAGTGCAGAGCCTGCAGAGCTGATTTCAGTGCTTGTGGAACTATGTGCAGAAGCTGTGAAGTAATGTGTGGAGCCTGTGGAGCTATCTGCAGAGCTAATTGTGGAGCATGCAGAACTATTTGATGAGCCTATGGAGCAGCATGTGGAGTTGTGTGCAGAGCATGTGGTGCTGATTTTGGAGCTTGCGGAGCCTGCAGAGATATGTGAAGAGTCCATGGTGCATAGGGAAAAGCTATGCTACAATTTCTAAAACGTCTTAGCATAGTATCGCTTTAAATAAACTGACGATGGCAGAGTTCACACTGAAATTTCATTCTTCTAGTTTTCATCTTGCACGTAGTTTCTTCAAGGCACAACACATTATGCATGACTGAAAATACTTTACCGCAGAAGCGACAGCAGAAGTGCATCATTAACGACTGTATTGTTCGCAGATTAGAATTATAGTGAATAAAACACAAAAAACAGGTACTTAAGTGTTTTTAATTAAGAGTATCGTAATGCCTCGTAGGAGTGACGTCAAGAGCACAAGAGGACTAGTGAATACTTTTATAAATAATTCGCCATTTGAAGCACATGTTGCTGGATACCAGTTCTGTGGACCAGGAACGAAACTAAAGAAGAGGCTCGAGCCGGATGAAGTTGGCGTTAACTAATTGGATGAGGTGTGCAAGGAGCACAGCATTGCTTGTGCTAATAGTAATAAGCTGGATGACAGACATGCTGCTGACACTATTCTCACTGAGAAGGCAAAAAAGATTGCTAAATCTAAGGATTCAAAGTTTGGCGAAAGAGTAGCTGGTTGGGGAGTATCGGAAATCATTAAGACTAAAGTCAAGCGAGGAGTGGGCTTCTGAATAACGTGCAGTTTATCTGCTCTTATAAACACTCGAATTAAATCTAATCCTGAATTCACACATTCTGTCAAATATATAGGAAATCTGACTAGCAAGAAGAAGAAATTGAGCAAGAAACAAGGAGGCTTCCTGCCACTTCTCCTACCTGGCTTGGCAACACTAGGAGGTTATGATTGGTGGAGTTAGCGGTATTGCTAAAACATTAAATACATCGAAAATCAAGGCAACCAATTGAAAAAACAATGTCGCAACAAGCAAGTGGAAGTCATTACACTAGGGTCAAAAATTGAAAGGACTTTACCTAAGACCATATCCTGTGGATATAGGAAGTCGGAAAAAAGGTACCAGAAATAGAACTATGCAAACTTAAAAATACTACCTGACAGATCCCAAACAAATTTAAATTTACTATAGTGTGCTAGAAAATTACAAATACAAAATTTCAGTGGTGTGAAAATGAGAGATAGTTTACCATCAAATTCAAGTCATAATGAATGTAATATTATAAATTTAAATTCAGCTAATGGATGAAAAACTCTCTTGGTCTCTCACAAAAAATTTGGAAACAGTGTTGATTACTACAAGAGTATGGGAAACCTTTGCCCACCCACGGAGGTGCACAAGTATTTTCATGGTGTGAAATTAAATTATAATTATTTTAATGAGCAACTGCCTAGTCAGTGGAACTGTGGATTTATGTCTTCCATTCTAAATTAGTGATTAATAAAAGTCGGCACAAGCACTACTTTGCGCCCGTCATGTCTGTAACATTGATCTTGATGGACAAGAGCTCTGAGCTGCCCTCTGTGAATTTTACAGCTCTGCATTTAAACAGTTTGTGTTCAACGGCACTGATCGATTTTCAAACTTATTTCTCCGCACCTAATTTGGACAGTTCAAATTGCAAATTTCTCTGCACATAAGTGGTATCATTGAAGAGGTTACTGCACCAACAGGATCATATGAAATTGAAGACATTGCTGCATATATATATAGCAAGCATTAAGTACAGAAGTAACTTTCGTCTTGCAAGTAAATCCAAACATTCTGTAAAGTGAATTGTTATGCAGCAACGATATATACTTTACCAATAATTATAATCTAGCATCTGGGGTGGGTTTCGAACACGGGGTGTATGAGAGTGGAAAAGTTCACCAGTTACACTGCCTGTAAACAATATACTGGTGAATGTTATAAGAGTAAACTGCAATTTTGTAACAGGCTCATAACTATGTGGTAAGCCGAACCATACACTACACGAGTTTGCAGCGTCCGTTCCACCTGGCTTCAAGCTGGTAGATGTTCCAAAAAATGTTTGTGTGTGTCAACCATAGAGTAGTATGTGGAGGAATTTGTTGTTTGTACAGTCGACCATGATGATAAACTGATTATTTTCAGAAATGAAGAAATTACATTGTGCTTGCACTTGAAGAAAGATGGGCCTGAGTTTTAGAAAAAATATCATGATATCAAGTCTCCCCACCAAGCCAATGGTTAGTTTGTTGCGAGTATCCACCATGTTAACATGTAAAAATATTGTGTTACTTGAGTCAAGGCACAAAGTCAATAAGAATGGAAGCATAAATACTGAATGAATGTGGACGAGCTCATTAGTTATGAGGATTCCATTATAAAGACTGAATTCCATGCTTACTCACCATACCTGCCTGGACCATGTCAGCTGTCATCTGAGGTTCGAATACCAGTGCAAAACCAATACATCTATACTCTACTATGCAACTCATACTTGAGATTCAGAGGCACTATAACAAAGGCTGAAAACGCTTTACCTCTAGACACAAAAATAATTAGAAATTGAGTACTTCACATGAATAATAAAATTGCTAATGAACTGACTGGTGTAGAGGTTGATCAGACACATTATGTAGGTATTACTGCTACTCTGAAGAATTTCCTATCTCTAACACACAATCATCTTCCCAAAGCCAAAATGACTGAATGGAGAAGTGAACCAAATCGTAAAGTTCCTGTGTACAAAGGTGGAAGATTCGAAATGTGTGTACATCTTTCCTCGCTGCTAGGATTTGCTGAATATTACAAAAATATAATAGTGAATTCTAACTAACAGTTGGTCATAATTTTAGATAATACTAATATTCGATAGAGTTTCTGCTGTCACATTTCCAAGTAAAGATGGAAGAGACAGTAAAACTGTTCAAGTGTGTCGAGAAAGGTAGGAATAATTACATCGCTTTCTGCTCATGTATCTTCGAAATTGTTTCAGCTTTTACACAGTCTCAAAATGTAAATTTAAATATTCAATCATCATTTGCAACAGAAAAACCATGGTACATAATTCTTGCAGTTCAGACCAGAAAACAGAATGATGTAAAAGCAGATTGTTCAATTTACGATCATATGAATATAAAGTATGCCAACATTTATTTGAACTCTGAAAGTTTCCCATACAAATTTCAGTAATGGTTCTTTAATGTTGGCCTACCAAATGTTTGCTGATTCCCAGAAATCATACTATGGACACGAAGCATCGACTACACTCGAACCAGATGATTTTATGAGCAGTGCTACTATACTTGTATTTGATGTAAGTAAACAAGACGATCGTATAAAGACTGGTGTAATATACTGCCTTATTGAAATGACAGCAGTAGAGAACATACCTGCCAGTACACAGGCTTACCCTCTTATTATCCATGACTGTTTTAAATCCTAAAATGCAAGGGATAAAGTGGTGAAAATATTGACACAATTTCAGTTAGATTTCGGCAATCATCAATTATGCAAACATCCAGGGCTTCCAGACCTAACTTAATTTTATTCTTAAAGGGGTAAACACATCATACCACGATGGAAAAGTGACAGCACATTGCTTCCTGTCACCATTTCACTGGAAATTGCTGGATAATAAAAGTAAAGACACCATAGAAGGCTTACAAAAATTATCATGGACTATACTGAATCGATGGACATGAAGATTATGAAAAAATTAAAGATATTTTAACTGAAATTATAGATGATGGAGAAGTCGTCTTTGTTGCTGGGATGGAGTAAAAAAATGGCTAAGCAGTTATTGTAATGAAAGCATAAACAATATCATAACGATTTGCAAACTACATACAAGTGTTCTTCGCTTGACTACCTGAACACAAAGTTCGACAAGCCTGAACATGTCTGCGAATCATGCGAGAAGGACTCGGTACCTGTTCCTCCCTGACTGTGCTATTGCTACAGCTGTGGGGTTTGGGTGCTGTCAGTGCTGGTAGTGAGAGCTAACATGAAGTAAACATAGATAGTATACATCAGGTCTGGATGGAAGACCACTTAGGAGGCTGTCCTTATAATTTGTGCCCTGTGTATAGAGAAAAGCTCTTGCAAGAAATTTAATTCACACCACCAAATTTTCCGACGAGTTATTACAAAAGAAAAAAGTGTAAATATATTTTAGTAAAGGCAATTATTTAAACATCAATCAAAATGGGGAACGCAGTGTGTAGTGACGAGTCTGCAAGTGAAAATGTAGCAAAAGTTTCTGGAAGTTTGTTCTGTTACATCAAGTGTCATTTCATTCGTATGTGCACGAGAATATGGGACATTTTGATAAATTGTGCTAGTTTTCTATTTAGATGATGCCACTGAATTTTTCAGAACTCTACCAACTCTGCAACTCTCTTGTGAATACACTTATTTCTCTGTAGACCAACAATGTGACAAGAAGCAGTGCTACACTCCTGCTGAGCACTACAAATACATAAATCCTGTGGGTCAGTGTGTGGAGTATTCCTACTGGAACTGTGATGGTAATTACCGTGAATAATCTGAATATTGCAACTTTGGTGAACATTGGATGTGTTCACATTATCCTACGAGTGGGGAACATTGTCAGCAGATGATTGGAAGTCATCCAGAGGGGAAATGTGCTGTGTTCAACATGTGGAGCAACACACCGCTTCCTGCCTCCAACGAAGACATTGTAGCTCATAATTTACTACAAAATCAATCAATTGTGCGGAGACATTTGTGACCTGACCTCTTCATTACTGAAGACAACTATTCATCCTTTGATGTCACTGCAGTTAACGATCATATGCTAATTTACTATCTCGGGGCCCAGACAACCGTGGAAGGACAAGATGTCGTTGGTGACTCTACATTTATGTGTCTTGTTGTTGGGGAGGACTACCTTGCTTTCTCGGTACATGATTATGTCGGTGCAATACTCAGAGACACTTTAAAAGTACTTGAAGATAGTGAATAATGATGTATGAAAAATGTTATCATGGAATTGTAGTATATTGTTTGTTTAAAACTGTAGTAAATAGCTGGAGTAGTGGGACCTTGATGTATATATGTATGACATAAAAAATTAACATGTTAAAATGAATCTTCATTACTTTTATTTCCAAGCATGAGTAATTTAGTAGTGTATTTTAAATAAATCTTATTTTAACAAAATCAATGTTGAAATAAATATATATGTAAATTTTTAACTGGAAATATTCTTCTCTGAAAATTATATATATATATATATATATATATATATATATATATATATATATATATATATATATATATATGTGTGTGTGTGTGTGTGTGCATGTGTGTGTGTGCATGTGTGTGTGTACACACACACACACTTTTAACTGTGTCTGGAGTCACCAGTTCCAACTTTTATAAAACAAGTCAATGGCTTAAATAATTATTTTCCAAAACAATAAAAATACATGTCTTTGAAAAATTAAAATAGAAACAAATAATTTTATGTGTCTGAAATCACCAGTAACTACTACTTATATGTTAAAATACGAAAATAATATTCACTCTTGTGAATTATACAAGAAGGTTTTGTGGTACATAGTCGTATAAGGCTTAACTTTTTCAGCTACAACACTCTAAAGTTACAAGGTGACGAGTCGTAACAAGCCACTGGACTGCTGTAAGAAGGGGGAAGGGGTCGTGGAGTAGGAAGAGTTGGAGGAAGGGTAGGGCGGAGGAGGAATGGCGAGGAGGGGGTGATGGTGGAATGATGGGTGTGGGAGGAGACGGGGGAGACCTGATCAGGGGCACTATTCTCAGATTCACAAACTCTAAAGGGCGGGATACAGACTACCAAGTTCTTACAATGCAAGGCAAGTCGCTATTCTCGCCCCAAAGAAACACGTGTTTTCCTATTCACGACATAAGAAATCTTGTCGTATCCTACTGGCCTGTCGACAGGGCTACTCGGGTCAAGATTACTGCTGAATGCTGGGAAATATTGTCACACACCAACACCGCCATTCTTGTATCGCTTCGACTGAAGACTATATAAATAATCGATTCTGTTGTTTGTGTTGTTCTTGGGACTAAATTGAAAGTGCTCTATTTTACCATTTACGATTAAAACACCTGAAGTGCTGTTTGTAACTTTTCAAGTGTTAGTTTTTTATTTAGTGCGATATGAAAATCTTAATATTAGCTGAGATATAAATGAAGTTACTCAATCCACCATTAGAGAGTAGCATGTGTTGGGGAGGAGCCGCAACGTCCCTAGTCTCTGTCAACCACATCAACAACTGCTCTAAATAAACCTTGCCAGCTATGTGTCAAACTTATATTTTTAGCTTTTATTTTATTCTATTTACTACTCGTGAAATAATGTGGACTGAAAAAAAAATCTCTGTAGCTATTTATTTATCTCAGTGATACCAATAACATGTAGCCATGTTATTTTTTTAGTGAGTTAAATATTTGCATGAAAATTTTATATTTTAACAACAAGCAACATTAAAACAATTATCGCTATTGTTAATGTAATTATCATGTCTACTGCACAGTAAATATTTACATCAATTGTACATTGCGAAAAATGTTTCGTGTACCAAACTATTCTTATTTGAAAAAAAATCTCAGCCATACCATGTTCTTTCTCATTTTGTGGCTCGGACACATTTTATCATGTTATAATCGACAGCTTCTTATTGGCCATCATTTGAAGCTTTGTGTACGAGTTGTATGGAAATTGTCGTTCTCGAGATTTAAATCGAAAACTCCAGACAAAAGACTACTAACTCCAGCCTGTAGCTTGTCTTTAAGATTTTAGAATTGTGCAAGCACCACCAATTACTCACACTAACAAACTACTTCCAGCATGATTCCTAGAATAGTGCCCCAGACCGGCTCTCGCGATACAGTACCAGTACTCATGTAAGTACTACCCTGGTGTGACTCTGCTCTAGAGTTAGCGGACTGGTGCAGACCTACAGTTCTGGCAGGACACAGGCATTGTTTGTGATGCCATTTAGATCTGTGTGAACCTGAGCCTGTGATGTCACTGGTTTTTCTAGGAAATAAGGAGACCTAGTGTGTTTCACTAATCACCAGTCAGTAGCACACCTAGATTTTTACTCCCCACCACCATATCTACCCACACCAATGCCACCACCACTACCACCACATGCTCATAAAATTAACTTCTGCATCAGGACTCCTTAGTCTTTGTTCGTCGCTTGTCGATTGCTCATCAAGTTCGCTGCTTTACTTTTTCGTGTGCTTATGTCAAGATTTCATAGTTAGGTTTATAGTTACACAGAATGTTTACAGTTTATTCATTTTTATTCTTATTTCATCCAGATTTTGTAAGTATATCGTGCGTGAAGGAAACATTTACTAAAGGCTACATACCAAACTGAAGTACTGAAATATTTAAAGTGGTCAAGATTCGTGACTACGAACCAAGTACCTACTACCTAGAAGACATGGTAGACAAGGTTACTCGAGGAGGTTTCTACGGCGAAGAAATTATAGTTATTAAGTATCCAAACACGAATCTTCAGTCGAGAAGGTATTGAAGAAGAAAAGAAATAAAGCATTGGTGAGGTGTCTTGGGTTCGATACATCCATGACAGTTGTATTCACCAATCGGACATTGCATTTAAATAATGTAAATTAGACATGCTTATGTATGTAGTGTAAATATTTGCTTTATATATATAATTAGTTTAAAATATTTTTTTTTAAATCTTAACATTGTGTTTGTGAGACATTATTTCCTATGCCTGTCATAACTTCTCTTAAAAATCATTAGATGTAACAATCCTTGTACACTCAATCAATATTTACATAACAGACCATATGCATACTATTACATTATGTCATTCAAAAAAATAATTGGTTGAAAGAAATAAACATAACCTCTAAGCATGCAGTCATTAAACATATTTACTGATCACAAAATAGAAAGAAAAACATTTTAAGTATCATACTTGCCTACCTTGCTACCTAGGTGTGCTTAAAAAAATATTAATGATGATGATATGGGCGAGAGTCATGCCTATGGTCCATTAAACATCGTCCCCAAATATGAATGCTTCCTGATGGAGTCTAATGTGAGATAATAGGAAACAAAGATGGCTGCTTACAGCAGCAACTAAGGAGGACATTTCTGAACTAAAGATAATAATCGAACTAGTGGTTATCGATTAAGTCTATTATTTGGCAAGAAAATTTAAACATTAAATATAGTTGGCTACAGGACATGAAAACTAACGACTTTGAAAATTGCTAGGTAAATTATTTCAAGATGATAGATTGGTGCTATATGATTTTATGAGTTTTTTTTATTTGAGTGATTTTTGAATTTTTGGAAAAATTTGAAAATTTTGAATGTGATGTTATACAAGATGGCAGTGATGACATAGTATAAGATGACATAATCTAAGATGGCGGAAATGACGTATTGTAATATATTGGTGATAATATAATTCAAGATGGTGGTCACAGCACCCTGGCACCCCACCCTCAACCCTCTTGTCCCAGAGTCGGCTATATCCTACTACAATCTCCAAAATTTGCACTGACCGTCATATTATTATACTGTCATACTTGTGTCGTCCACGCATTCGTTGTTCGAAGACCTTACCTCTTGTAGTGTAGGTCTCATCTTTTAATATCAATTCGACAATCATTTGCTTATGATGTGTAACAATACCACATTCGAAAATGTATTATTTGACGCAGTCAGATTCTTGCAGATTATTGTAGAGGTGTTTAAGTGGAATGTTACTGAAGGTTTTGTATTATTCTGTTGTTTTGATTCTTATGTTATGAATACAGCAGTACATGTGATCGGCATGTTAGAAGTGAAAGAAGAATAAGAATTATTGATTGCATGAAACATCCAGGAACAGAACATGCAACAATTCAGTGCAGTTTAATACACCTAATACATAGAAAAAACGTATTTTGTGATGGCCGTAAAATATTTTGTCAATATGGGCAATACCAAACTTTTTTGTAGTGGCTACAAAAGTATTTTAGAGTCAGTGAAAAACTTTATTAGGGGTAGCAAATATTTTTTGTGGTCACCAAAAAAATTTTTGTTAAGGTCCGTAATGGAAAAATACTTTGTGGTGTGCAAATTAGCTTTTTTCAGTGTAGTCTATATATTTCTTAAAATAATATGTTGTAATCAAACACAGTGTTATTAACATTTGACTGTGTATTTAAATGTTGTGACTGACACTGTAGAATGAGAGAAATTATTTGGTTTTGCAACCATACTTACAAAATTCTATTAATAAGTTACGTCTTTATTAATATCTAAAACATGGAATTAAAAAAATTTAATAAAATTTTATGTCTCTTCACAGCCCGAAACACTGAAAAACTAAGTTACGAAAATTCGAATTTAATGTTGCCGATCTGAGTTAAGCGCCTGTGCAAAATATTAAACGTTATTGAGTTACTTTAGTCTTCAAAATAGTAGGTTCAAAAATTCCGTGTTAAAATTCTAACGAAGCCGAAAAATAGACCTGTAGCCAGAACTAACTCTCCCTTCTTAGACTTTTGTGATTTTAACAAAACAGATAAAAATCTGTTAAACATGATAATTATTTTCAACTGGACTCGTTGGAGACATTAAAAAAACAGTCAGATAGCAGCACAACAAGAAGTTATACTTATCAAGGATAGCATATTTGGAGTGTTGCCGAAAAATGTAATCTTGAGGCAACATCTGATGCGGGACTCTTCATAACCGGCATTGCAAATCTAATGCTTGAACTCAACCTTAACGGAGTAATTTACTCTTCTACCGTTTTGATAGTTCTGTAGAAAATTTTGTATGAAACAGTTACAAAATGCCACTATTCGCCCCTTCTCCTAACTTCACCAGCTGCCTTTGGCTTTCGTTAAGGTGGTCGTCTGCTCAGGCCGCCGAAGGGTGTTCAGAACTTCGGCCGTTAGCAGATTATTCGTAAACTGCTCATGACACATGAGTGATGTACGATCAGGAATAGCATTTAAAGAACGTTACACGTGTGTATACCGATTTCAGGTTTCCATTACTCATTAGAGCGTATTTTTTAGCGGCCGATAACAGCGAAAATGGGTATTTTTACTGTCTTGTTTAGGTATGTGAATATTGGCGCAGAATGCTTTAAAAGGTATAGGCGTGAACAATGTATCTAACTCTTTAATAATACGCTTTAAAATAATAGGGCCACGACTGAAAGTCTCATACAGGCACGTTGTCGGCGAGAAGACTGCACGCCAGTTCAGTGACTAGCGCCTAGAGTCTAGGGAACGGCGTGATGCGCGCACTGTCACGTTCTTACCGCCTCCACACTTCTAGGCCTCGAACGTGCAACAAAATACGTTCACCCAGACAGCCAGCCACCTTAAGGAAAGAAATCCTGGTTGCACAGCTGAAATGAAATAAAATAAGATATCAGGTTAATAAATGTATGGGTGCCCTGTATACACGTATCAGAGAATTCATAACAATGGCAAATACAAAGAGTGAGGAACAAATTTTTTTTAAAAGCATTAATTAATTTTAAAAATTACAAATGTATCATTACATATAGAGTAGTTGACTGTAAAAGTATATTTACTTAAAACTTAAAATTAGTTAAATATTAAAATACTGCAAGCTTAACCTGTTAAAACGTCTTTCTCAGAAACATTGTAAATGTCATTCCTGGTAACATGTTTTAAACCAGTCCTGTTCTTAAATATATTTTATAATTATTCCTGTACCACTACACCATGTATCATATCAAATAATCTATCCAATTATTAGCAGGGATGAACCACAAGCTGCAGGTTGTCGAATTTCAATCCAATTACGAGCCACCATCTCAATCAGAAACTCGACAGCGAAAGCTTCCTGAAGAAATCGAGGCAGAATTGAAGAAACAAGAGGAGAGTCTCGATAAACTTCCTCTCATTAGCATTGCGTAAGTACATACATCATATCATATTTTAAGTTAAATAAAATTTTCAGAAAAGGCCTAGCTCATTTTAAACAGTTGAATTAACTCTACTTCTCAAATTACTGAACGAGTTTACATCATAATCACATTATGAAAAACTATACACAATCTTATTGCGCTGTTACACACTGCATACCAGCAAACAAACATTTTGTTAGTTAAGGAGGTTAGTGTCAATGTTCTAAATAAAAAGAAAATAACTTAAAAATTTATTAGAAAATATTATTGACTGCATCTACCAAAAAATTAATGTGTTTGCCAGAGGGATCTACACAGAGAAAAATTGACTATTCTGACAAACAAGTAAATCAGGTTGTTACTAATTTGGCTGCAGCAAATAAATTACTGGTAATTACAGAACCTAATGTTGAAGTTGCTACTGAAATTGGTTTGATTCGACCGGCACACTGTCATTTGTAGGAGTAATTTGTTTGATATATCCCACTATTTAATAAAATGTATTTAAAGAGTCATTAGAATTTATAGTCAATAATACGTGCATTTGATTTTACTCAAAAAAGTAGTACAGCATGTTGGTTTCTAAGACAGGAGCCAGGAGCTAGATCACGCATCTATATCTTCAGATCACTCGTCTTTGATGCCTTAGCTTTTCAGCCTGTTCATCCACACTCATAGTTTCTATCCACTGTCATAATTACTAACTATTCTCATATGCTACACCCGCAATGTTGTTTTTCATTAGTTACACAGTTGATTTTTAGGTTTGAGCTGATTATTCACACATTTACTGATCGCAGTCTGTGTAACGCTGTTTTTTTATTCCTGGTTACTAAGTCTTTATACAATAAGGGCACATAGTTATACCCATCGTTTACTTCCGAAAGCGTCTGCTAGATTGTGTTGATGTTATATTTGCTAATGATTCAGTCTATCTTTGTTTTTAAGTACCATCACTAGTAGAGCTATCACCAGCCGGTTTACCCGGTACAATATATAGTGATTTCAACTTTATAACTGTGAGTCCGATGTTCCCCAAACCTGCCTATCTGAATCCGCAGGGATCGTAAGTAGAAGGAAATAGCCGATCCGGGCACAGCGGCTGGTGGCTGAGGGTGTGAGGGTCATCTTGACCTTTGACCCTGTGACCTTGACCTTGACCTTTGACTTTGTTATCTTGACCTTGACCTTTGACCCCTTAACCCAACACCCTGACGCCATCTTGTTTACGGCCGCCATCTAGTTTCTGGCCGCCATCTTGTTTCCGACCACCATCTTGAATGACGTCAATTTCGAAAAATTAAAAAAAAATTAATTTAAAAATTAAAAAAAATTTAAAAATTAAAAAAAGTTTAAATATTCCACCATCTTGTTCCGACCGCCATCTTGGAGGTTTCTTCCGAGTCTTCCAAAATTTTTTTGATTTTGCATTCCATCCTAACCCCACATGCATTTAAAAATTAATTTAATAAAAATAAAATCTTTATAATAAAAAACTATTTAATAAAAAACATTTTATATAAAATTATTTTATATAACAATTATTTAGTTAAAAAAATACATCGGGTATGCTCGGCCAAGCTCGTTAACCTTCGGCAATCTTCGGCCATGCTCGGCAACCTTTGGCTCGACGTTCGTAAGGTTCACATGATATGCAGTATACATGTATACATAACCCCTAATATTTTTAATAACTAAAAATGTAAAATCTATCTATATTATTTATTTTTTGATTTCTTGCACCCCCTACCCGATCAACATAACCCCTAATATTTTTAATAACTAAAAATGTAAAATCACTCTAAATTATTTATTATTTAACAATACCCGATCGATTTAACCGATCAATTCAAACAATTAATAATTTTCGATTCAACCGATCAATTATCCTACATTCACGAATCTATACCGATCGATTTAACCGATAAATTCAGTAATTCATTATGACACTTACTTGCACATCTCCCAGACATGATGGACAGCATCCGACCTCTTCGTCATCCAGCAGGGAACTGACTATAGTTTTGTATAACCATGCAGTTATCTACAGTACCTTCCCCTCTCCCCTCCTTTCCCCTCTTACTGCTGCACCTGTCAGAACTTGTCCCAGCTTCTCTTCCTGCATCACATGACCTTGAACGGTCATTGCACTTCCCCTCCTTTCTCCTTCTTCACAGCAGAGCTGCTGCACGTGTT
>PNEQ01046802.1:10368-27034 GCA_003012365.1 Medauroidea extradentata | reverse complement strand
CTTTGTACTTCCGCTAATTAAATAAAATTATACAGTCAGTAGGTATGTCAGTAAGAACTTAAATAAATATTTTAAAGTATATTAAATACAGAGAGGTCGTTTGCAATTGATGTTGTTTCACTAATGCTGTATTCAAATAAGAAAATACACGGGACTAAATACAGTTATTCGCTACCAACCACACAAACAAAAATGTAACCGTTGTTAATGTTGGCTTATATGCAGTAACGGCTAGTGATATTTTTCAAAGGTTAAATCTTTAGTGCTCACTTTATTCCGAATGGCCTATAGTACAGTTTTGCTAATAAGTCGTTCGGGGTAAAGTGAGCACTAATAAGGTAACCTTTGAAAAATATCACTGGCCGTTACTGCATATAATTGAAGATTAGCAATTGTTACCTTACTGCTTGCATGGTTGGCAGCGACATTACGCGGCGCTGTTCCGTGTATTTTCCTTTTATTAAATTCAATAATACTAAAACAAAATCAACCGAATCGACGTAATTGTATTTTATATAATTAATAAACGTTTTTAATAAAATTGTATCGAATCATACCGACTGCACATGTTATCTAACACGCGCAAACATCAAGTGGCATGCAGAGAGGTTAGATATTTCCCGTAGTTAGCCGTCTGGCGCGGAAAAATATGAAATGGCTGAAAATAGAACTTTCGGCAGGGCTTTTTTTTTTTTAGTGCTCACTTTATCCCGAACCGTGTGTAGATGTGTTCCAACATAATTATCACTAAATCTCTTTCTTACACGTCAGTTTCTGAATTCCTCTACGTTTTGTCCGTACTTTTATTTTCAGGCCAATCCTTGACATTTCACTTGTGAAGAATCAGCTCTTAATTCAGTCAAAACGTATTTTTATTTAATTTTTTAAGTCCAACACTTTCGAAGTTCTTTAGAAGCTTTAGTGCCTACTGAAGTACTTCCCGTACGAACTTTCGTCAGATAATGAATTCCCAAAAACACTGACAGAACGGACTTTTATTTACAGACAGAAGCCGAAACACCGATTCCTAACTTTTGAAGTTATGATTTTCCATACAAACATTCTCCTATTTACCCCTCTAAGGTGATGAATTTTCAAAAAACCTTTCTTAAGGGTGCGCTTCACCTCAGTTTTCAACGTCTTTATTTACTTTTTATATTTGTACCAGATATTTTATTTCTTATTTTAGACATAAACTGTAACTAAATCTTCCTCTTAGAAAATTGTTTAATCTCTCATAGTTTTCGCATAATGAGTCGTAAACGTCAAAATTTGCACTTTACGGTTTTATGTACGCCACTAAAACCGACTGACATACCAAACCGAAAAAATTCACAGTGTATAACAATGTTGTAGACTATAAAATTACACATATATAAACAAAGAAAAATTTTTTTGTATTTAATGAAAAATGCTGAATTCCAAAAAGAAAATTTTAAAAATTAAACATTTTTAATACGAAAATTTATTTATGTTTGTATTTATGTATGTCAAATCGCAGCCTACAACATTGTTATGCACTGTGAATTTTTTCAGTTTGGTATGTCAATTGGTTTTAGTGGCGTACATAAAACCGTAAAGTGAAAATATTGACGTTTACGACTCATTACGCGAAAACTATGAGAGATTCAACAATTTTCTAAGAGGAAGATTTAGTCACAGTTTATGTCTAAAATAAGAAAAAAATATCTGGTACAAATATAAAAATATAAAACGACGTTGAAAACTGAGGTGACCGCGCCCTTAATGCTCACCTAGTACGTTATATAAAGAACTCCAGCGCAAGATTTCTTGCTTATAGACCCATTAGTTTAAGCTTTGCTTCATCGGTCAGTCAATGATGGGTTTCAATTAAGTATGTATTAAAGTCAGATATGTGTTGTTTAGGCAAGCAGATATCACGTCTCGTCGACAACGAGGTCGTTAAAGACTATGTCACACAACTTGGGACAATGGCAGGAGCAATGACAGCAGTCGGCCATAGCCTCTGTTAACGAACAATCGCAGCATTCGCCTTGAGCGATTTCGGGAAACCACGGAAAACAGAAATTAGGATGGCTTGTGCCGGCACGAAGGAAAATGTTTGTTCCAGTCAACTATTTATATCACTGTAAAAAAACTTCCTGAAATGTTTAGGAAATATTTAACCTAAGCACAGTATGGGACAGCTACCACACTTCCGCCTTGTTGAGTAGTCCAGTTTCAAAACTCTGCTAGTCCATCACCGAGGAAAAATGATTTATGAACAGGTTTGTGTATCTTTTAAACGTGTGCTAAAGTTGACGTAATGATAGTTTCCAAAACTAGCCTTATTCAATAACAGATACACTCTGAAAAACTGCTTTGGCCATGTCACAAATGGGCTCGCAAATCAGTTTTTCACGATTTGCTCAGTTTTAGTGAAAGTGGACGAGACGAGTTTTGGAACTGCACTACTCATATGCAAGTTTGTACAATATTTACAAAACAAGTCTGGTAACTTCAGTATACATTTGACAGTTATATAAAAACGTTTATGAGTGCTACCATGGATGTCTGGGAAACTATTCTACCATACCTACTTTCTTAGCGCTCCTATACGAACGTGTGGCAAATTTACAAACTATTTTAGAGTGTACGTTTGCATGTGGCGATACAAGTATGTATTTGATCCAAAGAAAACTTTGTTGATTTGGCAATACACGAAATGTGTCAAATATTGGGTTTGTTGTTCTAACAAAATATACAATAAATATAGTTAACCTCTCTTGTTGAGAGAACTAAACCTACGCAGCAAGCAAATATTTGGTTGATTCGAATTCCACAAGCTTGTTTCGCTATGTACGAACAAGTACACGGTTGAATGTACTAAATATATTGTCCCTGTGCGTGGATCGAACCCGGGTCCTCTCGAATGCGGGTTCAGCGTGTTACAGTTGCGCCACCTGGCTAGGTAAAGGGGTGTTGTACGCACAGGAGGGTTGTATCGGGGTGCTGCGGGGCGGTTTGTCCCAACGACGGCTCCTACTATCGCCAAGGACGACGCGACGCGACGCGGCAGGTTGCCAGTTACTCCCGGGGAGGGAGGGTCTAGCTGCCTCGCTTCGACGAAAATGGCCCGCACTTCAGTGAACTCTTGCCCGAGACTACACTGTCAAGAGTAGAAGGCGGGAGGGGGGTAGGGGGAGGAAACTTACGGCACGGCATCACCAGCGCCTCCTCACTGATTTCTCCTGAACTGAATTTTGTATAGGCGATTCGTAGGGACCCTTGTTTTTCGCGAAAAGAATTTTGCCCCAATTTTTTTGGTGCCTTACGTACACATCTGCACTTCTGCTCCGTGGTCAGTGATTGGATATTTTAACTGTCGCGAGCCTTGGTGTTCTGCCGGAAAATCACAGTCGTGTGGTGTTGCAGGATTGTTAAGGCCCGGTAGTTTTCGCGAAAATATTTTTGCAACACTTTGTTTCAGTTCCTTACGTGCGTACCTGCATCTCTGCTTTGTGGTCAGTGTTTGGATGCCGTAACATACAACGTGTGGAGGTTAAACCGGCAAATCATAGACGTATTGTGTCACAGTTATCCACGTACTGATTGGCACAGTCAAATGAATAACGACTCTGCACAAAAACACATTGCCAATAATCATGAAGTTGAGCAGCAGGTGTGCACGTAAGACACTGAAACAAAGTGGGGCAAAAGTCTTTTCGCGAAAAACAAGGGTCTCTAGCGATTCCGAATATAGTGGAAACTATATAAAAAAAGTTAAAGTTCTATTTTCGGCCAATTCGTGCGTAACGGCTAACCTCTCTGGTCACGTCACTTGATGTCTGCGCGTGTAGGATGAAATGTGCATTCGGTGTGAATTGATACAGTTTGATAACAAATAATCTATCAATTATATAAAACACAGTTATGTCGATTTCAGTTGATTTTGTTACATTATAGTATTGTTGAATTTGAATATGAAATACATGGAACTCTGTTGAGTAATTCCGCTGCCAACCATACAAGTAGTCCCTGATAGCAAAATAAGCTTGATTCAAGCTAACTTGCAGCAAGCTTGTCATGTCAAGCCATAAGCTTGAATCAAGCATGAATGAAGCTAACTAGTCTCCACACGACAAGCCTGCAGCAAGCTTGCGAGGAAAGCTTGATTCAAGGTTGCTGCAAGCTTGTAGCAAACTTGCCTCGTACAAGACAGGCTACAACTGTAACAAATAGGCTTGGCTCAAGCTTGAATCAAACTTACCTAATAGGGTTTGTAATGGCAAGCCTAAATCAAGTCAGTCGCAGGCTTGCCGCAAGCTTACATGCTATCTGGACGTAAGGTAACTAGAGGTAATGTTGAATTTTATGCGGTAACGGCTAGTGATATTTTTCAAAGGTTAAATTTTCAATGCTCACTTTATCCCGAACGACCTGTATCAACTCCTTTCAATGCCTACACTTATGCAGATCTGCAGCGTGTCCACTGATTGGATGTTTCCAGTGGCGTATTCCAATTGACTGAAAATAAGCAATGGTCACGTGATTTCCTGCAACGAGCACGTATAGTTATGGTCCGATAACTGGAACACGTCACATTCACACTGCAAAACATTTATATTACAAAATTGTTCAAGCTCAGGCAGTGGCGGCTCGTGGGTTGTTGCCAGGTATAGGGCTGTAGTTGCCAAGAGCTGTACAGGGTTGTGCGCTGGTTGACTCTACAAGCTGATGTGCAGGTTCCCCTTACTACTGAGTGGTCACAACACATCTAGTAGCCGGCACATATTTCATGGTCGTTGCTTCATTTTGCCTTATCTTATTTTGACAGCAAAATATGTGATATTTCAGGGGCAAAAATCTAAAAATACGATTGCAACAGAAATAATCAGCTACACACCGTCGATACACAAGTGTTAAAACAGTGAGATGAATGTTTGTATATGTATATGTATGTGTATATATATATATATATATATATATATCTGAAATATCCGTGCCCCGATTAACCGGTTTTCGGATTATCCATGCAACTTTCTGTATGTTGAACACTGTAAAAACCAAACATTTTTGTAAAAAAAATTTTTGGAACATAAGTGTATCACTTCAGCGCGCAAGAATGGTTTAACGAGATCGCGCAAGATTGGATTAACGAAATTTCATCATCATTTTTTCTCACTTTTTATCAAACCCCAGACATACTTGTGTTGATTTTGGTGAAAACGTTGTGAAATACGTTATTCAAAGGTAAAACCATTATTCATTATGGTATTATAGTTAATTAAATATAAATTCAATTTTTTTTTAAATTTTTATATCATTAACAGATGTACTATTTTCGGGTTATCCGTGTTTCCCGATTATCCGTGCATGGCGCAGCAAGAATTAACACGGATAATCGGGAGTTTACTGTATATATATACGCACACATTTACGAAACCACTGCAAAACTAACGAGCGAGGCATTGAGACACTATGATAATTAAAAACGCTGTTTCTAAGCCCTCCAACATGGCTAAAAACGGCCTTTTACATTGTTCCGTACGTCAAAATGTAGGCCTACTAACCGGATGTATGCGACCTGCACTGAACTTAGTTGCAGACTTTCCGCCAATAAAATTATATGGTCACCGCTTAGTGTCCCATAGTAAAAACCGTTCGGCGGGAAGCTTGCACGCTAGTTCAGCGCTTGGCTCGTTGAGGCGACGCGGCATTTGATGCGCGCTTCAAGGTCGACCTTACTGCTCCGTCATTTCTGAGCCACTACCACGTAGGTAGGCGGCGCCCTAGTAAGAGAAAGTCACCATCTTGAATTTTTGTATTTAGTGTCATAACTTTTCTTCTGGGTAAATTCATGGAACTTTCACTCGAACTTGACTGCAGAATAGAATACATACTGTTAGAATTCTAGACTCCATAAATATTTATTTTCCGTTACTGCTGTAAAAGATCGAATTGCAGTTACGAAAGTAATAAGAGTTTTCTAACTGCGATTCTATGTGTAACAACAGTAACGAAAAAAATATATTTACGGTGTCTAAAATTCTGTCGGTGTGTATTATATTCCGTAGTTAGGTTAAATTCCCGAAAATTTGCCCAGTAGAAAAGTTATATCACTAAATACAAAAATTCAAGATGGTAACTATCACTCTCTTTTAAGTAGAGACCGTGAAAATTCACCGGTTCACTGAGCTGTAGGCTAGCCTCCAAGAATATATGTGTAATCGTGCAGACCAGCAGCTGTTTATTATCTGCTCGCTGACACTGTGAAATGAGCCTGTATACAGCTACAGTTTTATTATTTGTTCAGATTCTTCCAGGAACTGTTGAGTAAGTCAACGGCCAATTGTGAACGTGATACAGACCTATAGTTGCTGGAATTATAGCTTGAGCGGGTAAGAAAACTCTAATTTTTCAGGTCTCTATTCTTTAAGAGACTTCACACATTGGCCTGGAGTCACTTCCTAAAACCAGGGATGTTCCTCAGTGTAACTAAACTCGAACCTTCATGAACGCGAGTCAAGTGGGTTACCTGCTTTTACAATCTCGTTCTCTCTCTACGTACATACTACTTTTTTTAAATGCAGTGGCACCCGAACAGCGGGTCCTGGAATTGCTTCGAACCGTTCTTCGCTAACTTGTCCCTGTTGGCTAAACGTTCAATATCTGGTTCGTCCGCTTCGTAAGTGTCGACATAACTGTGCTCGTGCAATGCCGTGTTAAGCCAGGTTCACGCACTGAGGATTTAAGTATTGTTTATAGTTTCTACCTCAGCTTTCTGCGTTATGGAATGTACTGTCAGTTACATTAACAGGGTGGCCATCCACCTGGAAAATCTGGAATTATCAGGGAAATTGTGGCCACCTGGAAATATCAGTGAAGTTTCAGGGGATTTGTGGAAAGTGATAGGCAGGAATATACTGGAGTTTTGAGAGCATTATACAGTATCATTTTTATTTTTAAAAAAATACCTTTATGTATGGCTGCTTATACTCCATTGTCAAGTCCGTAGTCATTTATACTGAACGTTTTGTCAAGTTTACTGACAGTAATGTCAAAAAGGACTTGAAATATTTGGAAAATGTGTTGAATAAAATACGAAAATGTTGTTTTCATACTTGCTAAAACCGGAGTAAAATTTGATTTTCTGTCAGGGAAATCAGGAAAAAATCAGGGAATTTTTTTTTGTTGCAATGAGTGACTTTCCTGATTAAGACTTGGATCAGGCGCCACATTGGATTATTCTATTTTTCGCTTTTTTGAAATTGAGCCAGTTAAAAGTGAAATTTGCAATTACAGAGTGAATTCTATTTATAGGCAGTTCAAGATAAAGTGAGCACTAAATAGCCCGGCTAAAGTACTATTTTCATCCACTTAGTATCTTTCCGCGCGTTAAGGCTAACGACGGGATATGTCTAAAGGCTCGATCACAATCGGCATAGAAAAAATAGCATAACTTACACAGCATAGTATGCGAAATTGTCCGTACACAATCAGCATTGTTTCCTGACCAATCCGAAAATAATCAACGAGAAAGAAATAATTTGTTACTGGACGAAAATTTTCTTCCCAACATCTCTTATGAGATTTCACATTCTCATAGGCCGGCGTGAAAAACTTGGCGTAGGATACTCAGAGATGACCATCTTTAACGCCGAGTCAAACAAATTACGCCATATAAGTCATGCCAAGTATTAGTTGTGAACTTCACCATTCGTATCATTGATATCAACTTTCTAATGCTATAATTTTTATTTGCGCTATGTCAATTGTGAACGGAGATTTACCTCTCTGGACACGTCACTCAATGTTTTCGCGTGTATGATAAATTGTGCAGTCGGTATGGACGTATATAGTTTGATAAACAAAAGTTGATTATGTCTTTGAATGTTTTTTGCAATGGGAGTGTATGAAGTTGTTTACAATATTGGACGTACGCCATTGCCATACAATTTTTTTTTAGAGTCAAACCAGTGTTGGCATATTTATTTGATCATTCGTTTTAGAAGTTCAATTTATTATTTTTATTAATTGATTAATTTTTTACTCTTGCGGCCTGACAATTCCTTGTTGAATTTCCATGGTTTATTTTTATATATGTGGTGACCAGAGCCAAACCAGCCCTGGCTTACTTGTTTCTATCGTTTGTTTAATTGTAATTTTCCTTCTTCTCTTGTGTGGATTTCTGGGACGAAAATTGTATGGCAATGGCGTACGTACAATATTGTAAACAACTTCAAAAGTTGATTAATTATATAAAAAGCAGGTTTGTCGATTTCAGTTGATTTTTTTAAAGTATTGTTCTATTTAAGTAGGATAATCACGGAACTATATCCGGTTAATCGCAGTAAGGTAAAGCTTAAATTCCTAGTGCTCACTGCAGCATGTGCAGTGCAGTTGAACTTTTAACGTATATTTAGGCCACAGTCAGGCTAGCAAATTAAGAATATTTTTCAAAAACTACTGGACTGATTGTGGCCTAAATATGCGTTAAAATTTTAACTGTCATGTTTGTACGGGAGCACAAGGTAAATAAAATTCACGTTATAATAGCAGATTTTACGTTTTTCTTCTCAGCAATAAAGAAATAATGGAATAATGCGACTGATGCGGAGAATGGCCACCTATGGGTGAACGTATTTTTTGCGTTCGAGGCGTAGAAGTACCAGATCAATAAGGGCGATAGCGTACACACATCACGCCTCACCTTAGCCTCTAGGCGCAAGTCACTTAAATGACGGTCAAGTCTTTTAGCCGACAACTATCCACTATGAGACATTCAGGGGTGCCCCTGTCATTTCACGACGCAATATTACATTTTAAGGGCGCGGTTCACCTCAGTTTTTTTTTTTTTTTTTTAATTTTTATATTTGTACCAGATAATTTTTTTCTTATTTAAGACATAAATTGTGATTAAATCTTCCTCTTAGGAAATTTTTGTATCTCTCATAGTGTTTGTGTAATGAGTTGTAAACGTCAAAATTTGGACTTTACGGTTTTATGTACGCCACTAAAACCAACTGACATACCAAACCGACAAAATTCACAGTGTATAACAATGTTGTAGGCTATGATTTGAAACACATAGAAACCAAAATAATTATATATTTTTTTATTTTGTTGAAATGTTTAAATTTTCGTTTAAAATTTCAGTATTTTTTATTAAATACAAAAATACTTTAATTTTTTGTTTTTATATACTATGTCGCTATAGTTTTAAAAATCCGGCACGTTTATTGGAAACATTATTTTCTGGCCCTTCAAAATGGCTAAACACATCTTTTCCCGATTGCCGTATCTGTAAAAATAACAACACGATTCTAAAAACAAAACTGTAAACACAAGCGTAAGACTTTGATCTACACTGCACGCAAATAAATTAATGTGGTCACCACTTAAAGTCCCATAGTAAAAAGGATAATAGTAAAGCACTGCACTCCAGCTGAGTGGATTGCACGGAGAAGCGATAATACATTACAGTCTAAATCTGAATTAGTGAATATTCACTTATTCACGCTGATGGGTGGAGCAGTTTCAACAATTTGAATAAGTGAAAAAAGTCACTGTTTAATTAGTGAATATTCACTTATTTCCTTTAAGAGTGCCAACATCTCATAAGAGAATAAGTGAATATTCGTCGATTTTTTTTTCCAGTTGTTTTCAAAGAACAGTTTTCATTCACTGAATCTGTGAAAAATTACTTAAAAATTTGTGGACACTCATTAATTAACTTGTGGAATGTTGGTTCTCTCTATCTATTTCACAGTGGCACTGATTCGATTTGTTGAAACTCTCACAATTGGAAAAACTGTGAATATTCACAGATTCACTTGTGAGATGTTGGCACTATTCAAGAAAATCAGCGTATATTCACTAATTAAACAGTGTCTATTTTCACTGTTTCAAATAGTTGAAACTGCTCCATCCATCGGCGTGAATCTGTGAATGTTCACTAATTCAGATTTAGAGTGTACATACGTCGGTTAAGGGCGCGGTCTACCGCAATTTTCATCATCATTATTTTATTTTGTATTTGTACCAGATATTTTTTTCCTTGTTTTAGACACAAAATGTGACTAAATTTGGCTTTTATGAATTTGTTTATCTCTCATAATTTTCGCGTAATGGCTTCTTAAAGTCATATTTTGCATGTTTCCGTTTTAACGACAACACTAAAACCAACTGAAATACCAAACTCAAAAAAATCACAGTGGATAAAGACATTGCAGGCTACAATGACATGCTCATAAAATTAAAGAATGAACATTATTTGTACTTTTAAAAAAACTATTGAACTTTTTAAATTTTTATTTTCAGTTTCAGCAATTTTTTAAAATTCAAATAATTTTTATTCTTAAATTTCATGAGCATGTCATTGTAGCCTGCATTGTCTTTATCCATTGTGATTTTCTTGAGTTTCGTATATCCGTTGGTTTTAGTGTAGTCGTTAAAACGGAAACATGCAAAAATATGACTTTAACAAGCCATTACGCGAAAACTATGAGAGATAAAAAAATTTCACAAGAGCCAAATTTAGTCACAAATAAGAAAAAAAATATCATGTACAAATAAAAAATAAAAAAAATTGTGATGAAAATTGTGGTAGACCGCACCCTTAATGGCATTCTTACCACTCCTGCCTCACACATATAAACGCAGGAAGGCCCCTTCAACCATCCAAACACCGACACATGAATAGGAACCCCTATTTTTGGTGAAAATATTTCTGCATCAGTTTGTTTCAGTGCCTCATGTGCACTTCTGTAGCTCTGCTTTGTGATCAGTGATTGATGTTTTTAACTGTTCACGTGTCTTAACGTTCTACTACAAATAATACACGTATGGTGTCACAGTATCCGTATTCTGATTGGTACAGTCAAATGACAATCGTATTTCCACAAATACACGTTACCAACATCAATAAAGCAGAACTGCAGAGGTGTAAGTAAAGCCCGGTACATGCTATTCATAATTCAGCACCGGATTCCGTTCCTAATTTAGTACAAGTAGTACTGCGACAGTGTGTACCGCAGCCACGCAGATATACGACAGTTTCACTTATTTGGGAACTGCTAGCAAGTCTTGGTATGAAGTAGTTTTCGGAAATTTTACTGTTGTAATTAATGGAACATAACAGCCAACATCACAAATATATTTTCCTCCTTTAGGGACCGAAACATAGAAGTGAACAGTGATAGTATGTACACAACACAGACGTTTTGCTACAGAATTATGTTATGGAATTTCAGTCGAATTTTGTTAAAAGAATTAAACAAGGTACTGAGTAGAGAATTAAAGATAGTGTGCATTGGGCTTAAACACCGAAACCAAATTGTGCAAAAAATTTTCGAAACGTACTCGTGTTATGTACAAATATAAACACACGATCATTAACTGCAAGGTTCCCAGCTGACATTTTCAGTAGTTCCCCTGACTATCCAGTTAAAATACACAATTAGAAATGTACTGCATGTTTGGCAAACTATTCCACTCTCCGCCACGTGGAGCACTGCGGTCGCACGGACACCCTTGCCGCATTGTTGCCAACCGTCGCCTCGGGTCGTTAAAACACTAAGCTCAGAGCATTGGCCGCGGTGCATTGTCTCAGAGTCGTAAATGAAAATGGCGAACACGACATACTTGCTACTTATCGTTGCTACGACATTATTCCCCCGGTGTTATTTACACAAATAAAAATAGTATTTGTATATGCCTCACCTTGTGCCTATCGACGTGTCTACACTGTAAAAAAAATTCTGAACAGTATGGGAAGTTTTTCACTCGTGTAGAGTTTACAGTACTTCCGATTATAAATAGAGCAACTGTTGAACATTGTTACTATGGAAGTCTGGTAATACCACAATAAACTTGTCTGTTTCCTAATATGCATAGGCATGCTACTGTTAATAAAGTGAAGTGATTTTGGTCAGCGCTTAACATAGTGATATTTAGCGCTGGTGTGGGGTTATATGAGGCGAGAATGGAGCAGCGCCGGAATGAATGAGTGGGGGAAATGGGATATCCCCGAGAAAACCCGCCGGTCAGCGGCATCGTCCGACACGATTCCCACGTGCGAAAATCCGGGGACCGACCCCGCCGGGAATGGAACCCAGATCGCCCTTGGGGGAGGCTAGTGCTCTATCCACTACGCCAACCGCACCCCCGCTACAATTAATGTATGGGAAACAATTTTACTGTACCTACAATTTTAAACACTTCTATAAGTCGGCGTGGTAAATTTGCAAAAATAAATAAATAAATAATTGCATCTTGCTTATAGGTGGTTCTGGAAACAGTGTGCACTAAAAAAAGCCCTGCCAAATTTCTATTTTCAACCAATTTGTATCTTTCCGTGCGTTACGGCTAACTCCGGGAAATATCTAAGGCCCGATTCACAATGCGCAGTCTGCAGTGGACAGCCGACAGTCGACTGCCGGCAGTTGGCAGTCGAATACAATTCAGACTGTGCAGTCCAGCAGCCATGATGATATTGCATTATTTTTTAAAAATACTGCTATTTAATAATCGGTCATGTTTTGAAAACACTGTTTTTAATTTTGTAAAAATTGCTTGGTTTGCTTTTAGAAGCATAGAAAAATGTCTAAAAACAATATTTGTTTACATCACGTGATTACGTGACTAACGCCTGATTGGTTGGAATTTTTCGGCAGTCGGCCGTCCAGTAGAGATAAAGTTCGCTGTCTCCGACTACTGAACTGTGGACTGCGCATTGTGAGTACGCATATCTTAACGTACATATTAATCTCTGACAGCCGACAGTGGACTGCCAGCTGCCGACTGCGCATTGTGAATCGGGCCTAACCTCTCTGGACACGTCACTTGATGTTTGCGCGTGCATGATGAATTGTGTAGTCTGTAGGAACATATATAGTTAGTTTCAAAACTTATTCATCATATAAAACACAAATATGTCTAATTAAGTTGATTTTATTTCAATGTTATTGCTTTTAAGAGGCAGCGTCACTTATATTGTTTATAATATTAGTTTTTGTTTAATAAATGAAGGATGTGACGTATAACCGACAATATTTCTGTATAGAAGTATTAAACTTTGCTATTAGAAGCGTGTTATTGGATGAAATCGGTACTGGGAGTTATTTAGTGTTTATTATTTGGCGAGAGAGAATTTTAATCGTGAAATTTAAATAAGCTTGATTATTTCTTAGCTACTCTTTAATTTTTCGATTACTACGTACGTACTAAAAAGTTAAGTAATTATCTACGTCCCTACTAAAACGTTTTCAATCAAATCCTGCTACATTTTATTCAGGAAGGAATTAAGAAATATTCAACATAATAAATGACACGGGCTCTTACAAGAAAATTCACAGAACAATATTCCGCAATTTGCTGCCAACCGTATGACGAGTGAGGTAACTATTGTTAATGGAAAATCATGTGCTGTAACGGCTAGTGATTTTTTTTTTTTTTTTTGTTTTTTTCAAAGGTTAATTCTTTAGTGTCCGCTTCATCCCGAACGACTTATATAATAGTTCCGTAGATGGGCTGCGTTTGTGTATCTAAGGGGCACAACGTCTGTGGCGTGTGGTGAGCAGTGACAAGGCAAGTTTCTGTTTGTCCAGTACTGTACAACCTCGGCGCACACACCAAACACCAATACCAACTATGTAACTGGGTTTAACATGACGTAATACGGCCACTCGCGAGTTAGCTGAAAAGCACGGTTTACAACAATTTTCATCTCAATTTTTTATTTTTATCTCTGTACGAGATATATGTTTCTTATTTAAGACATGAATTGACTAAATTTTTCTGTGATTAAATTTTTTATCGATCATTGATTTTGCATAATGGCTCGTAAAAAGTCAAAATTTGCAAGTCACTGTTTTCAGGACAGTACTAAAAATAACTCACATATAAAACTGGGGGGGGGGGGGTGACAGTGAATAACGATGTTGCAGGGTACAAGTTCTCATTTATAGGAACAAGAAAAATTAAACATCCTGAAATTTGAAATAAAAAAGTTTTAACATTCGAAATACAAAAACATTTTATTTTGTGGTTTTACACAGGAGAACTTGGAGCCTGCTACATCGTTATTCACTCTGAATTTTTTCGGATTAGTAGGTGAGCCATTATTCAAAAGCTACAGTAAAATAAATCATGAGCAAATTTTAGTCAAAAATAATGTCTGAAATAAGAAAAAATATCTGCTACAAAAAAAAATTACTATGAAAATACCGCACCCTTAAACACGTGGTGTGACCATCAACTACACAAGTGCGTCTAAAATGCTGATATGCACACGAGGAGAGGAAGTGAACATGTACAGTTGGTAACAAACTGAACTTAGCTTGTAACACCTTCACCACACGCCACTGCACAATGTCGATGGAGCTCTAAGAGTGCAGCTGACCGTCACGAGCAACGCAGTGTCACCTCAACGAGTTAGCCACTCAACTTTCGTGCAGTACTTTTACATTATTCATTTTCTTGCTGTGGGAATCCAATATCGTTTTATTGGTAACAATATATAAAGCCCAACATACGTTACTATTTTTTAAAATACGGTTTGCATTTTTTTTTTTTTTTTTTTCATATACGGCGGTCATAACCAGCCGTTTTTAGTCTTTTGAGAGGCCTGAAAAATCATGCTTCAAATTATAGAGCGGGATTTTTAAATTTATAGCGAAACCGCTTTAAGTTTTAATTTTTTTTCGTAGGTATGTTGTGTATGTCAGAATAGTATAACATGAGCTGTATGCAAAGTTTTTACAGCTCAGATAGGCAGGCCCCTTAGTCATAAGAAGGGACACCACATTTTAGCGAAAATATATAGTGTAGACCAGTTGTATTTCAGCACACTTTATTTTTGTTGGCCCGGTGAATTGAGATATGTGAATTTATTAACAAGAACTTAGAAATAAGGTGAACAATAATATAAAGCAAAATTCAAGTTTTTAACAACAAGAAGAGAAATATTTCACAGCTACAAAGTAGGTACTTAAACCTACTTGTAGACAGACGTAGTTTTTTTTTTTTTTTTTTTTTTAGTAGATGTTTCAGATTCAGATTGAATCTACACTGTAAATTAAATTTTACTTTGCAAAGAACATTTTCTTTTTATGTGTGTTGAAAAAATTTGAAAACTACAAAAATGCTCGAATATATTGCTGCTTCTGTATAACTCGTATTGATATATTACAATTTCTTGTAATGTTACTTTTTGTGTGAAAACTTGTATTCGTCATATAAACTAAAATATATATTTAAAGCCAAAGATTCTTGGCGAAAAATGTTTGCACCATTTCATTTCAGTGACTTACGTGTAGGCTACATCCATAGCGCTGCTTCATGATCTTTTAGGAGCATCCATAGATTTACATAAATTTGCATCATTTCAGGATGATTTGTTAATTCTACTTTATCAATGAATAATATACCTACGATGGTAAAACCTTTTTACAAGCAAAAAAAATCCGTATCTTTGTTACTGTATTCGAAATTTTGATATTGGAATATCAATACAATTCTTTAAAAAATGGGACATCTGGAAAATATTCTAATATAGCTCCATTTGTTTACAATATTTAGTCTTCTATTGAACAAAAAATTTAATTATAATAACCTAGGTGCATAATTTGTGAATACATATCTGTCGAAAACTATCTAGTAACATTTATTTTGTTAGAAAACCTATTCGAACCGAAGCGTGTTTTTCTCTTTGTCTTTCTTTTTTTCTCGTCTACACTCACAGATGCTTCCTTCCGGTCAATGACACTCTTTGGTTCCACCCTCAGTGTGTTTTCTGAGACTAGAACACGCCCAGCTGTCGCTCCAAGTGTACGTTCGTTGACCGCTTGCACAGATCTCTGCTGTTTAGGGATTAGTAGGCCATGGTCTTTCATTTATTTCAAACAATTGCAAGTAACTCAAATATTATTTAACTAAGTGCTTTGAAAAAATTTGAGACTGTGAACAGCCATACGATACACAAATTAGTCGAGCGTTTTTTTTATTATCTACCGTTTGTTAGAAAAACATTATTTTGCTTCATTTTGGCTTATTTTTACAACAAAATAACGATATTTCAGGGACAAAAATCTAAAAATCCGTTTGGTGTATTGCAACAGTAAAAATTCAGTTACAAACGATGATATATTAGTGCTAGAAATGTAAGAATGAATTGTTGATATATGTGTAAATTTACATTTAAAAAATATTTTTGAAACCACTGCATAACTAAAGAGCGAGGCCTTAAGGCGGCCGCCTAACTCACGCTTCAAATGCGTTGCAGTGTGTTCCTAAACAGGTTTTTTTTTCTACGGAAATATTCCACTATGCCCATTGTGCCAACGTACGGAAAAAAAACAAACTTCAGACAAGGTCAGAACCTCATTGTTAAGACGCCCTCCAACATAGTTAAGACGCCCGCCTACTGGCCGTGTATTTTTGTGAGCGAGGCACGGCACGAAGGGCGATGTTGACCAGCTCCTGTGACGCGGTATCACCTCTACCGCAAGACGCTGAAACGGCGTGCAGTGGTATCGTAGAACACTCGCCTGACTGACACTTTCAGTGGTGACCCCATCTTTTTATTGGTGGAAAGTTTTAAGGAAAGTCCAACGCAGGGCTCTATACTAGTTTCGCAGACATTCGTCCACAATATTGTGAGGCACGGCAGTCTGAAAATGCCGTTTTCGGCCGTGTTGAAGGG
>PNEQ01046802.1:0-10268 GCA_003012365.1 Medauroidea extradentata | reverse complement strand
CGGCCTTTTCAAACTGTTGTACTTCAAAATGTACTAACCGGATGTATGTGAAACTCAGGTTGCGACCTGCACTGAACTTAGTTACAGACTTTCCACCAATAAAATTATATGGTCACCGCTTAATGTCCCACAGTAAAAACCGTTCGGCGGGAAGCTTGTACGTTAGTTCAGCGCTTGGCTCGTTGAGGCGACGCAGTATTTTGATGCGCGCTTCAAGGTCGACCTTACTGCTCCGTAGCTTTTGAGTCTCTCACGCGCAGCTAGGCGGCACCCTTAACTCTCAGCGTCTTAGGCTTATACCCACAAATCTCAGACGTATTGTATCGCACGAACTATATTATCACTGGTACAGTCAAATGAGCGACACTTCTACTCAAGACACTGCCAATAACCATGAAACAAAGGTACAGATGTGCACGTAAGACATTGAAACAACTTGGCGACAAATTCTTTTCACTAAAAATATGCGGCTCTTTATATTCTTCGAGTGGGAGAAATTGCTGGTCATGTAAGTAAGCAGCCATAACAATACATACTGTGGGAAACTAATTTCTGCCCAACAGAAGAGGTATGCGTGAACTGGACCTGTGCCATTGTTGTGTGAGTACGGTAGGAAAATTTCCAGTTTTTTCTTTGCGGCACGCCCATATTGCGTGGAAACTTTGTCGAAGTGCGTGTGAGATCCGCAAGCACCAGAAACAAAGAAATAAGTGAGAACTGAGTACGTACAGTGTTTTAGAGCATATCTTTTTTTTTAAGGTCATTAGTGCCATAGAAAAAAGGAAGTTTGTTAAGGCTACTATTTATGCTGTTTTTTGCGAGCTAAATCTTTTAAATCCTGGAACGAAGCAGTTATCGCGAAACCGTTACATAATTGTTTGTACTACGTAGCCTAACTTTTTTCAAAACTTAAGTTTTTATATTTTTGACCACTGACTAAATGTTCTTAAATTTAATACTCACACAGTATCATAAAAACGTATGCAGCCTAATATTTTTTTAAACTTAAATTATTATATTTGTGACTAATTATTGTCTTAATAAAATTTTCTTAAAGTCAATAATCACACAAAATCATAATAAGTATGTTTTGAAAAAAAAATAGGCTACGTAGTGCAAAGAATTTCCAATATTTCTCTGTGACGATTTTGTGATATCTGCTCCCTTTCAGAATTGCCTTAATCTGCACATGATGCCTTATAGAGCGGACACTGTGATACTTGCTTGATGTTACATCTCCTGACAACAACATTGGTAGCCGCAGCTGTATTCCTGAGGTATTAGTGAGTATATTATAAGTAAACACAGACTTTCACAACACCCCATATAGAACACGTGGTTTACGTCATACATTCAGTGAGGAAGAGAGTGAAGATAAAAGCTTTACTTAATGGCTTCAGGTTCTTATATTACTGATTTGACTAACCAGTAGGCGAGATGAGTTATCTCGGGAATACTTGAGTGTTTGTTGGGTTTCAACGTACGTTTATCTTACAAAAATATTACTGGCATTCACTTGTACTATTATATTGAGCCAATAAGAACCAAGCTACTGTAATATGTGATGCCTATTATTGGTCTGCAGACAGCTACGTTGTGTCAGACGTATATCACCTAATCATACATGTTGCAAAAAAAAAAAACTATGGTGTTTTCAAGGGTACACAGTAAAAAAAATTGTACATTTACAAGGAAAATCTTGTAAACTAATATCAGAACATTATCAGCCAGGTAATAAATGCGAGATGTCCAAAACCTTTTAAAGTTGTTGTAAATATTGTGAACACCTTTAGGAACTAGTAAAATAAATGGTAATGAGTAAATTTTTCGATTTGAAACCAAATGAACATTGAAGACCAGACAAATTGTACAAACAAATCATTTTGTAATTTAACAAAAATAATTGGAAACTAGTTTACAAAAAAATTCTGTAACTCTACAAACAATTATTGTTGTAAAGTGAACCAAATATTAGCAGTAAATATACAAAATTTGTTTGCAGATTTACAGAAATGTTTGTAAATATACAAAGAAATTTGTAAAAATACAAGTTTTTTGTAAATATTACAAAACGTTTTTGTAGTGTTACAAAAAAAAATTTTTTTTGAAAAAGGTTTTCAAAAAACCTTTTTGTAAAAGTACAAAAATTGTTTTACTGTGTATGTAGGCACAACAAATTTTTTTGCGATATGTCATCTCTAATTATCGCGTATTTTGTCTTTAAAAACTGTGCAACAGTTTTTCGATATCTGCTCTCGTTTAGGATTAAAAAATAATCAACAAAAATGCAGTAAAAATGATGGATCGTTGCCGTATAGCCACCACGTTTTTTTGCTGAATTTTGTAATAGAATGACGATAGTCGTGTGTTTTATCTGCTGATACGTTGTCGATGTTCTCTGGTTCTGATGTAGAGTGTGTTGTTGATTGTTGGTTGGGAACAATTCATAATACCGCGTGTACTGACAACTTCTCCATAATTACGTTTGCCCCGCCTCCGAGTGACCTGACGACATCTGACCACGCGTGTTGGCCTTCGGCTCGGAATGGCCCATTGTCGTTTTCTCTACGCTACGGTAAACGTGTGATGTCTAAATGCGCTCGGAGATAATTACCGCGTGCGAGCTGTAATTGCCTGCGCCTAATTATACACGTCTTAATAGTTCTGCGGTCGAGTCCCATTGTCTCGTCCCGAGCATTTGCATCGCGTGCATCGTCGACACCGCGCCGTTCCTTTGCATCAGTGCGGGCAACTGTCGCGCAGTGGAATGTCTTTGCAACATTACGATACCGTTATTGTTGAATTTACAAGGTATAATTGAGGAGCAAACATTCAAAACCAGACATGTCCAAAATCCCGAAATTGAATTAAATATCCTTCAGAAATAGACAAGATGTGTTACATACGTGTATGAACTAAGACTCCATAAAAACACATGTCTCATTGAAATGGGTATGTTTATTCTCAGATAGTGCTATAAAATATGATGTTTATTCACTTTCCTCTACAGCTAGATAATGCTATCACATCTGCTTTTAAAAGTTTGCTCCTCGATCGTCTACAAGTAGTCTATACTAATGTGTCAATACCAGGGACGTAGTTACGGGGGAGATATCGCGATATATCCCCCCACCCCCACCCCGAAATTCTATGGAAATATTAAAATTGAATTAAAACTAATAAAATTTATTAAATTATTAAAGTGGTATATTATTTTTTTGGTTCGCAAAGTTCTTAAGTAGCACCATTTTGTACCTAAAAAACCAAATTTTCCGGGGGAGGACCCCCGGACCTCCCCCCCCCCTTATATTAGCGTCGTGAATGGGTAATATCCCCCCCCCCTGAAAAAAAAATGTTGGCTACGCCCCTGGTCGATACATCTGTAGGCCTATAATTTTGAAGAATTTACTCATTTCTAACCTATTTCTTGTACATTTTAAAGCAATTGTTTGTAGAAATTTATTTTGAGCAAACATTTTTTTTTCTATTTTTCTGTTAAAGTACAAGCATGATTTGCAAAATGATACAGCCGAAGTTGACTGTGTTTAATATCAACCTTTATGCCAATAAATCTTATAGGCGGTTCACAATAAAGTAAGCACTAATGAAGCCCTGATTACTTTACCTTCTTCAGCCAATCAATATTTATCTGTAACTTTTAAATATGAATGTAATATCCTAATTAATAGTCAAAGTGTTTAACGTTGGCTTCCTTCTAAAATCTCGTAAGTCCGTTTCAATAAATTTTACAAACGAGCAAAAAAAATGTCCTCCGTTGTCGTCCTACAACATTGATACGGGGTTTTTAAATAGGAACATAGAAGAAAAATAATTCACAGTACACTTACGAAGTTTTAACACTAAAAATACCATGAAATTTCGAACCAAATTCACCTGGAGTATAAAATTGGGAAAATCTGGACTTAACGAGGTTTATGAAGTAAGCTGACGTCATATTGTACCGTACTCTAATGATATATCGTCTGAGACCTCAACAATGAGTAGGTCTATAGATTGTACCCCATTGTTTTCTGAGACAGCAATAAAATATATATTTGAAAATTATTATTCTTCACTTTAACATGAACAGGCTATAGTTAAATCTGTGTATTTAAACACTTAAAAATATTTTGACAATCACTTTTCGTGCTATTTCTTGCAAACGCAGTTTTTTTCCCTTTGTTTCACTGCGTGTCCCGAACTGCAAACTTTTAAGGGCTTGTTCTCGAGTTTTTTTCAGACTGGTGCCAATAACTCAAATACCAAAAGTTTTGAAAAAATTTGAGTCAATGTACAACCACACGATGCACAATACTGTGGACGCGTTTTTAAAAATAATGTACCATTCGCCAGCAAAAAAATAATTTCCTTCATTTTTGCTTATTTTCACGACGAAAAACGTGGTACTTTGGGTAATGAAATCTAAAAAACCGTTCAGCATAATTCTACAAAAAATATTTTCGAAATCACTGCAAAACTCCGTAACAAGGCCTTAAAACCGTTCGAAATCCTGATTCGAAAAGAATACCTGTGAAGTGTGCGGTTTCAAGATAAATAATGACAAGCGTGATTGATGTTGGCGAAAAACTAGAAACACTAGCTGTGTGTCATAACTGTTGCCATTCTTTAATACTTTTGTATTCAGTTTTATGTGACTAAAACAGTTTTGTTCAGTCCGTTAGTGTAAGAATAACACAGTCGTCTTAAGCGGTAGAAAGTATTACAATAAATTGACAATAACAGCTACTCGAATAAATGTTATTTGTCAGGTGTAATACTTCTTCAAAACAAAGCGAGCAGACTTGATAGAGTTACACAGGGGAAAGAAAAAGGCCAGGGCCCGTATTTAGGAACCATTCGTCTGGAATAATTTCAGAAAATCGTGGAAACCCGAAATCAGGACTGCCGTAGTCAGGGATCGAATGTAGGACCTTCCAAACGGAATGCTATTATTTTACCCGTATTTCGCCTTGCCCGCTTTATCAACAGAGAGCTCTGTGTGAAAAAAAAATTACATGGGCACCAGTGTGCCATTTGAAGGATTCCTCTAATGGTTTAGTATTATAAATCGCAGATATAATTTGAGCTTGAGGAAAGCCTGTAGTTGACTTAATATTGGCTTGCCATTACAAGCCATATTTGGTAAGTTTGATTCAAGCTTAAGTCAAGCCTATTTTTTACAGTTGTATTGTCCCTTGCACGAGGCAAGCTTGCTACAAGCTTACAGCTACCTAGCATCAAGCTTTCCTGGCAAGCTTACTGAGGGCTTGTGTGGAGACTAGTTAGCTTGATTTAAGCTTATGGCTTGACACGACAAGCTTGCTGTAAGCTTCCAGACTTGTCATGGCAAGCTTGATTCAAGAGTGAATCAAACTGATTTTGCTAGCAAGGACTGATTTTTTTTTTAACATGATCGTACACCATTGGTAACGAATGTTGCTGTGCGTTTTTTTTAATGCGGTATTTGTTTTGCAAGACAGTACTGCTAGCAATGGTGTATGTCTAAAAAAACTTTAGTTTGTATAGGCAGAGGCATTTTTTTAAATTCAGCCGCTATAAAAAGGTCAGCAATTGGCCATTGTTAGAGATGATGGTTTATCGCGGAAAAAATTGACTATTTGCTAGGCTTCAACATACGTTCAACTTATCAAAAGATTACTGGCTTTTCCTTGTACGTGGAGCAACTGCCCTATTTGACTAAGCCAATAAGAATGCCGCTATTTTAATATTTGATGCATGTTATTGGTCTGTAGACAGCTACGTTGTGTCAGTGTTTTCAAGGCTATGTTGACACAAAACATTTTCGCGATATACCATCATCTCTAGCCATTGTAACATTCCCTATAGAAATTTTTGTTAGAATAAAGCCATTCTTATAGCCTACTGTCATGTTACATTTTCTACCGGTTTCTTGTAGATATTACAATAATTAAATGCATGAGATTCAATTTTTGCTGCAAACAAGTTTTAAAATTTTTTGTTAAGTAGCAGAAATGTTCACAACGTAAAACCGTATAAGTGTCATAAATTACGCTGTCTGCAATGGGATTCGTGTCGCTGACTCTCTGTAAGTATAGTTACTATAAAAATTAATTCAAAACTCATCACGCTCGTGGAGAAGGATAACGGAACCTCCAGAAACCAATAAGCGTGACTATGAAATTATTTTGCTACAGGAGTGTAACTGTGCTCAGTGTGTCCTGAACAGCCTATTGTCGTCAGAAGGAACAGTAGGTGTTTGTAATAAGAGAAATGCGTGGGCCTTAATAGTGTTCAAACGGGGAAAAATTATAATTTTATATTTGTATAAAATAGGGTAAGTTAAGACATTACTTGAGAGTACATTTTCCTCTTAACGAATAAAATTTTCCTCAGCCAGTTTTCTCACTATGGTATTTCAAATTCAAAATTTGCATTTATATATACTTCATACAATACTTGAAAACCAATATACATGGTGAAATGAAAAAAAAAATCACATCAAAACTACATGACGTTGGTTCGTTAATGAACAGTTCCGCTGATATTATTACGGTTTTTTTTTTTTAGTTTATTTTTATGGAATGTAACGCACATTGGTTTCTTTGGATCGGCTACGGGGAAGAAGGATGTAACACCCAACACTCTCGCCCTTGATACGGAATCCTGATATTCGCGGAAATATTTTTGCAACATTTTGTTTCAGTGCCGTACGTGCACACCTGCAGTTATGCTTCATGGTCTGTGATTGGCTGTTTTTAACTCTCACTTGTGTTAACGTTTCACTGCAAATCACAGACGTTTTAGTATCTCAGTAACCGCATTCTAATTGGTACAGTCAAATGATAAATGTATTTCCACAAAGACACTCTGGTAATAACTATGAATCAGGATTGCAGATTTCCACGTAAGGCTTTGAAATAAGTTTACACAGAAGTATTTTTTGCGCAAATCAAGTGTTAATTGTGATGTTATAATTACAGTTGTGTAAAAAATAGAACAGTAACGTACCTTTTAATATACTACTAAAAATACCTTTGCACACATGCGTAGTATAAGTCTATGGGTTTCTTGAGATGAAAGGGAAAGTATGGAATGCGAATACACACAGCTGTAAATAGTATTACGCGTGAATAAGCGAAGGTGTCTTAAACGTATTTACACTCTATGAAGTCGTCAGCTCCTCCGCTATAATATTCATATACATGTCGCGGCTCTTTATTGCAGCTCATGTTTTATCTATTCCAAGCTGGACATGGCTGTACTTTTCCTTGTTGCACTTATCGTGTGTTTTTGTTTCGTAATAACCTAATTAATCTCGATAGCTTGTGTGAAGGTCGACTTGCATGTCCTAAAAAGAAAAAAAAGCAATTTCTGGTTACAGGCGCATGAAGATAGAATTATCGTCGCATGTAAGGTGGTGATTAGAGAAAATATGGCAACAATCATGCCCATGTTTGGCGTCTATTTCACGGCGCGAATCTATAGGCTGAGAGTACGTTAATGTCATTAGCGTTAAATCATTCTCACGGTTGATAACTCGAGTGTAACTTTTTTTCCGCGGAACTCCCGGCTGTGGTACGAGGTAATTTAAACCAGGAGCGACCAGAGACTGGCTGATGGAGTGTGTGCTACCGCAAGTTAAGGGCGTTCAAGTGCGATGAAAATATAATTTGATATTTTTATGAAATATTGTTAGTTTTGTAGACGATTCTTGTGAGTACAGTTTACTCTTACAAAACAATTTTACCTGTCATAGTGCTCTTATAACGGTTCGTCAAAGTCAAAATTGACATGTTCTGCTGCCATGCACAGAGACCTGCAAAATTCGCATTATTATTTGGTAACGCGTTAGCCTTCACTGTGCTATACATATACAAACACGTTTCGTGTTTTCATAGGCAGCAGTGGTGGCATTTGACTGTGACTGCCATACATATTACTTGTTACTCTATCGGAGAGCTTTTACTATTGGCCAGAATATGTATCCTGAGCGCACCTTGAAAATTTTTTACTAATGCTAGACGTGGCACGAGCGTACAATAGTTTGCAGCGCAGCCTAGTGTTAGAAAATAACGCGAATTTTGCAGGTCCCTAGTCATGCAAATAGTGAAAACCAACTTACCTACTTGAATAAAATAATTCACTGTGATATTACATCTCATGAGCTATGCAATAAAGCATTTAACAGAACAGAACGTAATATTTTGAATTTTTTAAAAAGTTGTAAAAGTACACGAAAAAAGTTGAAAATTCAGAAATTTTTTTTTTAAATAAAAAAAAAATGTCCACGGGAATTTTCAAAAATGTTTTATTACGTAGCCCGTGGCATGTTATTTCACTAGACTATGAATTATTTCACTTACGCAAGTCATGGGACAACAAGGTGGACCTCGAAGCGCGCATAAAATGCCGCGTCGCCTCAACGAGCCAAGCGCTGAACTAGTGTGCAAGCTTCCCGCCCGAACGTTTTTACTATGAGACACTAAGCAGTGACCATATAATTATATTGGTGGAAAGTTTACAACTAAGTTCAGTGCAGGTCGCAATCTGAGTTTCACGTACATCCGGTTAGCACATGTTGAAGTATAGAGGTCTAAAAAGGCCGTTCTTAGCCATGTTGGAGGGCTTAGAAACAGTGTATTTAATGAACACAGTGTCTTCACAATGAGGTTTCGACCTTGTCTGAAGTGGGTTTTCTTTGCATACGTTGGTACAATGGACACACGTGGAATTGTTTCGTAGAAATAAACCTGTTTACGAATACAGCGTAACGCGTATGAAGCGTGAGGTAGGCAGGCCCCTTAAGAGGGCGGGATACATTATTCAACGTTAAAAGCATTAATCTATTACTGTAGGTTCCTTGAAGCTAATTTGCGAAAAGTAAACAATAGCAATCCTAGACAATAGTTTTAGCCAACGTTTTAAACAAAATTGTTTCCAGTGTTGCGAACTTCTGAGGCACAATCTCTGACGCCGGAACCTCGTGCATTTAACTGCGGCGCAAGAGATCAAGCGTAACGAATGAGTAATTCTTGATAAACATTTACTCATAAAGTTGGCAAATGTCATTATCTAGGATTGTCATTGAGTATTTTATCCATGTCGGCTTCGAAAAAAGCGTAGAAATGAATTGATGTTTTCAGCGTTTATTTATCTGCCACGCACTCTTAAGGGTCTTGTAGAACAGGCGCTAAATGCCGCGTCTGAAGTACGGAAGCAAGCAGGCGATAAGGGCTAGACTGTCTTGTGCAACAACCGTGTCGCCTCTATGCACGTGACGCTAAATGGCGTCCAGTGCTTTGGTCGTTGGTGTTTTCTACAGGACTTAAGAGGTTACGAGACTATAATATTACGGAAAGTACGAAGTAAAGTCCAACGCGTGCTCCTATATATATTTTGCTATATTTTACGTGAAAGCAGTCTGTAAAAGCCATTTTTAGTAATTTCGAAACCATGTTACTAATTATGATATCTTCGAAATGAAAATAGAGAACCGTAGTTTTAAATGTGTTTTCTTTTTGCAGCTATATAGGCCTACTCTATCTAACATACATTTAAAGTATTTCTTAAAACAAATTTTCCTAACACGAAAACAAATATCAAAAATCAGTTTGGCAGTTTTCTTTACAGTCAAATTCTACATGTTTGCTGATCTCTTGAAAGCTTGATACTGTGGTTTTAGCAAATTACGTACCTAACGGAATTCTGGTTAATTGACCTTTTAGTCGAAAATTCTTGTTTTGAAAAATAGAAATAGCTATAACGGCAAAAGTCGTTTCAAGCAAATGTGCGAAAATGATTTAATTATACACTATCTGCTTTCGTTTAAGTTATGAAAAATAACTATTGCAAAAACAGCAAAAAGAAGAGAGCATCGCCATAACGATTTTTTTCGACAATAATATGAAAGAAAATATTTAAATTATTATAACAGATTGTAAAATTGATCCGACCGTTTGTTTTGATAGCTATATTTTAACCACCGACTCAAAAATAGGGGTGTTATAAGTTTTATGTGTGTATCCGTGTGTCTGACTGTGGCATCGTATCTTCTAAACGAATGGACCGATTTTGATGCGGTTTTTATTTTTTGTTCGAAATCTCACTTGATCGAGAATGTTCTTAGCTATGATTCAAGGAAATCTGTTCAGCCGTTTAAACATCATCAACTGTTTTCTAGTTTTCTAGTTTTTTTTTTTTTTTTTTTTTTTTTTTTTTTTTTTTTTTTTTTTTTTTTTTTTTTTTTTTTTTTTTTTTTTTTTTTTTTTTTTTTTTTTTTTTTTTTT
>PNEQ01046801.1:0-26921 GCA_003012365.1 Medauroidea extradentata | reverse complement strand
CATTTCCCCTCCCTGTGACGTGTCTACCTACTACTAGCACAACATTTCTTCCCCTCACGGGAGTACTAGTTGTCGTGGTCGAGTAGCATGTTTCCACTGACTTTGTGCCATGAACTCATGTCAGGTGTAGTACATTTCCCCTCCCTGTGACGTGTCTACCTACTACTAGCACAACATTTCTTCCCCTCACGGGAAGACTAGTTGCCGTGGTCCAGTAGTAGTTGTGTGCGTAAATTATCATTACATATGAGTATCTGCATTAGAATACCTTGAGTACTAGTTGTACTATAGTTAGGTAAGAGATTGTTAGCTCATTCTCTTGACAATCGCCCAGCTGCGTTTTATCACCAATTTCTATACCTTCCTTATGGTGGCCACAGAAGTGTTTATCAATATGGGTCTCACCAAATTACTTTGCGATGGTAACAATATTTCTGTAGTCACTGCAGAACTTGACTGGGAGCAGAAAAACATTTTTATAGTCACAACAAAATAATCTGGCGAGGTCCATAATGACAAAATGTTTTTGTAATAAGCGTGAAGCTATTTTCTAGTGTATTAGCTACCGGCATGTTTGGATGTGCTTTTGTGCGGCCGTTGGAAATATATTTATTAAAGATATTCTATTTGATTCCCGAAAATTAGGTAAATTAGGTCATCACGGCAATTGTGTAACGTTTACAAATTTTTTTACCTGAGATTTTCAAAATTCGTACGGAATTTTATAACTTTCGCAAAAGTGATGTGACATAATAATGTATAGACATCTAAGTTCGCAGAAACTGGAAAACGCATTTGAATGTTATAAGTGTGTTACGTTTCGTAACATGAATACCGTCCACTGTACTCAAAACTTAAAGTGCCGTTACAATATGTGACGGAAGTATAAAATTTTAGAGTTTGAAAGAAACACATGCTTATGCAAGTATAATTCTAAAGAAGAAAGTACACTGAGCAAAGCTACGTTACAATGGGGTCAGCCTCCACGTTCTGGTATTAGGAATATTTCAATCTGGTTTGATATTTCCATTGCAAATGTTGCTTAAATCATGATGGTAAATAATACAATTTTAATTTCAAATGTCAGACAAATTTGGAACTAACAATAGACATACATAGCACACATGTGTGATAACCAGTTCCGTTACTGCGCATAAATTTGCTTTGTTACAGACAGGTTTTCAAAACCCAGAATCGCTGACACATTTATTTTCCTTTCGTTTTAACACAGTCCACATACACATATGCACTTATCGTTTCAAGCTATAACTTTATTTGATATGGCTTTGCACGTATATTACACTTGTATCAGCTTAAACGTAACACATAATATCCGCCACTGGCTTCGCCCTCTTGTACTGTAAATGGCGTATCCTTAACCTATAATGGCCCTGCTAAGTATTCATCACGCTCTCTCACTACCTGTCAGAGAATAAACTCCCTGACTAGCGAGAACGCGACTTCATACAACGTATATCCGCCCTAACAGAAGAATGTGTTTTATCCAGAGCACTAACCACTGATGGAACAACCGGCCCTAAGTACATTTTAATATTTTTACTGCGCATTTCGCTTAATCAGTTAGATTGTGATTCCAGTCGATTTAATTTTCTTTAAATATCCTTTAACCCTTTCTCCTTTTTCTCTTTGAAAGAATATGGGGTATGTTACTGACATCAGGTTTGTGAAGTGGAGAGTTTGGAAAGCAGGGATGGAAATCTGCGAAGGTGCGCTGCTTGGGAAAGAAATTTATAAATACCATACAAGTGTAATAATTGTTAGGATTTCCTTGTGTGCACGTCAACTGTCGAGAATAAAATGTGCGGATATAGTAAACTATCAATGCTGAATTTAGATATTCTCCGCAACGATGTAATTCGATATTTGATCATTATGGTGATTTATCGCGGGTTAAGATCTCGCTCTTTAGTTTGACAGTGGTTTCGAAAATATTTTAACGCAAATTATATATATATATATAATTAATTCTTACAGTTTTAACACTTACATATCATCATTTGTATCTGCATTTTTATGTTGCTAGGCACCAAACGGTTTTTTAGATTTTGCCTCTGAAATATCACATATTTTGATGCCAAAATAAGCCAAAATGAAGCAAAACAATTTTTGCTAAGAAGCGGTATATTATTTTAAAAACGCTCTGGCAAAATTGTGTATCGTATGACTGTACTTAGTCTCAAATTTTTTCAGAGCATTTAGTTAAAAAAATATTCCTGTTATTTGCAATTGTTTGAATCAAAAGAAATATCTTGGACTTAAAGTTGACTGTCTGCTTTGCTTCAGTGTAACATCTGCATATGTGCCGTTCTCTCGTTATCTGCGTGTCTCCATCTGACTGGGCATATTATAACTCTGGTATTGAATATGTGTGATTCATCTTAAACAACTACATAACTACCCTCCAATCGTGCAAGACGAAGGACGCACCACATAAGATTCCTGTGAAGTGAATTACCACTTCCTCTGACCATCATCTCTAAAATAATCGTCAGAGACAGGACAATTCTGCGAATATATTTCAGGTAAACCTAGCGCTCGAATGGCTGTACATTTCCTTAACGTTTGTGATTGGCTGAGAGGTTATTGGACACGCCCTGGATAACTGTAAACCAACAATAAACCTTCAGTGAAACTGTAGTGAGATGAAACTGGCTGCTAACTGGGACAACAGCTGAGTCTCCAACATATACTACAGTGGAATATAGCCTGTAATGTCATTGTTTCAGATACTGATAAGTAGCGATGACGGTTTATCGCGGGAACATTTGACTGTTTGCTGGATTTCATCGCACGTTCCGTTTATGAAAATATTACTGGGTTTCGCTCGTACGTGGAGTTCTTATCTATTTGACTGAGCCAATAATAATCCCTCTATTGTAATATTTGATGCCTGTTATTGGTCTGCAGATAACTACGTTGTGTCAGAAGTATATCACCCAATCATACATGTCACAAGAAACTACAGTGTTTTCAAGACTATGTTGGCACAAACAAATTTCGCGTTATATCATCGTCTCTACTGATGAGGAAATAAGTTATACTTATATATTTCTAAAAGTGTATTTGTAAATGTCATTGAATTTTTTTTTTTAATTTCAGATGTTTTGCAAACTTTATTTCAAATTCGGTTTTTTTAGTACAAAAATAGTTCAACGCGGTTTTCATACATATATTGACGTAACTCGTGACACTGTTGTCCAGTGTAAATTATTTCATTCAGGTAAGTCAATTGGTTTTCTTTCTGTTCTAAAACAGTTTTATGCAAATTGTGAATTTTACGTGTCATTATACAAAAACTAAGAAAACAAAAATTTTGAGTACAGTAAAAATTGGTCACAATGAAACAAACCATATCTCGTACAAATATGAAGATTACTTAATCAATTAAAATGTTCGGTGAAGTTCCCCATTCGATAGGCCGTCTCTCCCAGTTACGGCATTGTGTCAAGTTGTGTGTCGCAGTCACTAATCACTTTGCTGTCATCCAGACATAAATCCCACTTATCTAACCAAGTCCAGGTCCAGTTCCTTGTAAGGACGAGTCAATTTTCCCACGTGGGAAACATGGCGGACGTTGCCATATTGGTGGCGGGACTTCTCGGAGTACTGTCATTTCCCCTGCCCTTGCAATCCATATTGCTCCATACCTACCTCGTACCGTACTCACCAAGGCGCTTCAAAACCTCAATGTTAGGCTCGCTTTCACTCTCCATATTGAGCAATTTTATTTTAAATTTTTGTATCTGAGAAGAAAAACGTTAAATATGCTATTATATTGCAATAACGGGTTAACTGACAAGAAAGAAAGGATTACATACGCTAAAACTTGTGTACTCTAGCGCATGTTAAAATATAATTTTCAGTATGAACACAGATGTAATATTTTCCATCATAAAATTTAAAAAAATAAGCTAAAATAACTTATGCCGAGTCTAAAGATGGGGTACTGCCGCTATATATATATATATATATATTTTTTTTTTTTTTTTTTTTTTTTTTTTTTTTTTTTTTTTTTTTTTTTTTTTTTTTTTAAGTTTGCGACAGTAGCGGTTTTCTTTACGCTACAGACGTCGCAGTTTAACGTTTAACGTATATTTAGGACGCCATCTATCGAGCAAATTAAGAATATAAAAAATATTGTTTGACTTATTGCAGCCTAAATTTACGTTAAAAATTCAAATTCTCTGCTTGTACTGAAGGGCTAGATAAATATAATTCTTGCTATAATCACAAATTTCACGCTTTTCTTAACAGAATTTAAAAAAAAAAAATTATAGTCTGACTATGGCGGCTGATACCAAATTTAAGCACTGACATACGTTTCTCGACTGAACATGTCAGAGAGGTCTTGTATCTCGCAGATCACTACAATGGCGATCATTGGCCCGAGCAAGCCTACGTCACTGGATATTCTCTTACTGGTTATTTCAACGACATCGCAGTAAAGTAACGACTACTTGAAACATTCTCCCGATGTCCGCTATTCTCAGTCACGTCGCATTTTTATTCGTCGCTGCACGCATATAAACAACTTACTGCTCGACGCGTATTGCTTATTGAGTGGCACTTTTCTCCCCGCCAGACATTCTTGTTGAGCTCTGTAGACTTGCTTTCTAGGTAGGTAGCTTCAACATATACGGCAGCAGATCATTCACTACCGTAAACTGGGTATACTTTGCACCGGCGTGTGTAACTTTGCACTACCAAATAATATTTTTTCTATGCTTATAGTTGAAAGACAAGTTATTGTATTCGAATGTATTAAATTATAATTTTTAAATACCCAGTCGTGATGTGTCTTTATTTCACCAAACGACCTAGAAACAAATATTTTTGGTGGTGGAAAGTTACCCAAGCTGGTGCATAGTACACCCACTTTAAGGGTATTCTTGTATTTTATATTGGTACCGAATCAATAAAACGTTTATCTCTACACATAAAATAAATGTGTGTAACGCATGCAGTGCTGAACCATTAGTTCTATTGCGACGAAACTTAAGGGGTATTGATCCCTACCTCCTTGGATTTATCTGTTTCTTCTCGATAACTTCTGTTCCGGTCGATGTATCATAATTTTTGTCACGACAAGGTATAGATACAAACAAAATCGATTTTCTGTAATCGCTGGAACCATAATATATTCATTATTTTGCAACGGGAAACAGCTGAAAAGGAAAAATTGCTTTATTTACGGGAGCGACTACAGAGGCCGCAACATTAACAGAAACAATGCCATATGGATTCCAAAAAGTGAATGAAACAATAAACTATGCCTTGTCAGAGTGAAAAAAGTAAAACGGTTTCTGACACAATAAATAAAATAATAATGAACAATTTTTTATGAGGAGGCAAAACGGCGTAGAGGGGCAGAATGGGGCACCCAAACATTTTTGTAATAAACCCTTTGGTGGGTTGTGCGTGCGCCCAAGGTTTCTGCCAAAAATACATTTAGGGGATGGGGTCAAATGGGGCCCAACGGCAGAGTGGGGCACCCAAAATTTCCGTTAAAAAAATACAAATAGGGCATTGCAACGCCAGCCGTGTTTGCATAATTTACCGTTGAAGTTAAAATTACACTATGTTTCATACTTACCGATAGTTAAAATTAACTTATCTTATCTTTACAACTTGAATGATGGACTAAATATACTCTTTCATCTCAAACATTGCCGTCCCTCCGTAATATTGGTCTTCTTATTGGCATATATTGTCGTCCATTTTAAACCCCCGTCCAAAAAGGATAAGTATTACAAGTTTGACTGCTATACATGTCTATCTGTGTGTGTATGTGTGTGTCTGTGACTGTGACTTCGTAGGTCTTAAACGGATGGAACGATACCTATACTTTTTTATATGGCAGCAAATACTGCAATATACTTTCAACTGTAAAATTAAACGTCATTACATTTAATGTGATATTTACAATAAGTATTTAAGTTTAAAAAATATAGATAATACTTGAATTAAAAATTTAAAAGTCCTATATAACATGAAACATGATCAATTAAAAAGTTCAAAATAATAGTTTCAAATTATTGTTGACCCTTGTAAGCGTCGGGGATCGCTAAGTAAACGAAATAGTGTGACACTGAAACAGAATAGAACAAAACAAGTACAAATCCACAAAATATCGTATCTATCAAAACGATCAATTCATATGTACCATAGTTTAAGATATGTACACCCAGTACACGTTCAGTTTGTTTGCAGTTACTTATTTTGTTTAAAGTTTGTTAGTTTATTTTGTTTACGTAGCGGTCCCCCGACGCATTTAAGAGGGAACAGTAATTTAAAAAATATATATATATTATTTAAGGATAGTTTTATGCATCTTTTTTTTAATTTAAGGATTATGTTTATCTAGTTTTATCCATCCTGTCTGTACGAGCGTTCAATTATTGTTTTAAACTGCAGATGCAAACATAAAACACGCTACACAAATACTTGTAACATTTCTGTTAGCAAAATTAATTACATAACCACGTCATGTAGAGGATCAAATTAAACGTCTTTATCAAATACTGATACTCAATGTTACAAATGTCTTATTCAAACTGAGACTGAAATTTCAAAAATCATTAACCAATAAATATTAAAGTAAACACTAAGTTTTAAAATTTTTCATTGAGTTCTGTTTATTACAATTAGAAAGTCATTCAGTAAACACTGTGCATAAGGTGATAAAGTAGTCATTAAAATTTGCCGTTCAGATATAATGCAGCATTAGAATTTATTAAAGAAATTATTGTTACGTATTAGTTAAGAGTGACTAATCGTAGGATAATGAAGAGAATTTCTTACCTGATATGAGATGTATAGTATCAGAACTGCGATGATTGGTTCAGCTCAGGATTAAATACATAACCTTGAGAAAACATTTCTGGCTTCTCTTCTTATAGGCTGCAGTTTTCGCCACCCTATGGTTAAACATTTGATTAATTTTATTTCACTATCAGCAACACGTTTATGACAACTTCCGCTTATATGTCAAAAAATAGTATTATTCCAAATAAATAAATAACCTCAATTTATTCTGCAAGCGTTCTAAATAGTGTGCTAGGCTATATCTGCGAGAATTACATGTGGTGCTATATCGCATAACAACTACTTGTCTGATAAGAGTGATATTTGTTATATCCAACTATCTATACTATTGTTCAGAGTTTACAATAACGAGCCAAGTTGTTTTCAGCAGAGATTTGAAGTATTTCCTCTTTAACTTCCTAAATACGACTCTATGACACAAGGTATGGGTGTGGTATGACCAATGTTATAAAATCATTTTCCTAACGGGCACTTTTCTCACATGCATGGCAAATCATTAATTGGCACAACTCCAAGGTCGCTATCAAAATACCAAGAGCCACCAAGGCGTGATTACGGACTGCGGTGGCCGAACGGTCAGACCATTCGCCTTCCACCGAAGCGATCCGGGTTCGATTCCCGGTGGGGTCGGTCCCCGGATTTTCGCATATGGGACTCGTGCCGGACGATGCCGTTGGTCGGCAGGTTTTCTCGAGGATCTCCCGTTCCCCCGCCCTTTCATTCCGGCGCAGCTCCATACTCACCTCATGTCATCTCTCACCAGCGCTAAAGACCTCGATGTTGAGAGCTGACCAAAATATCTACCACCAAGGCTCGATGGAAAGTGTTTGCAAAAGTTAACGTAAGATTATAAAGTAGTGAACCTGGTTTACCATACACAGAGTGAGTCTTAACGGAGCATGTTGTTTTTGCATAGTCGTCAATGTTCTTAAAATGTGTCTGTGAAATTAATATAGTGGGGATAATGTTACCCTGCACAGTAAAAAAAATGCTTCCTTTACAATAAAGGTTATATAGCTTGCGGTACAGAAATGTTGTCTTACAACAAAGAAACATTTGGAAAACAAATTTGGTGCTTCTACATTTTTCTTTTAAAATATTTCTTTGAAACTACTATGTTTCGTTGTAGCAAATATGATACATTTTTCAACATTAATCTTGTGTTGAAAATATCTCGACTAACTTCACCATAAAGATTTCTACCAAACTGTTCTAACAGTGAAACAATGCTTGTCACCAACACTGTAATCTTTAAACTAAAATTTTCTTTGTGACAAAGTTACCTTGCAGTGGCTCTTATGTAAACAAAATGTTGTGGCATAGAAAGCGTGTTTTTTAAGAGTGTGGAAATCATATTTAGAATCATTTTTCTCGTAATAAAATTTAAAAAAAGGAACCTGATCTCTCTTTTTTTTTTTTTTTTTTTTTTTTTTTTTTTTTTTTTTTTTTTTTTTTTGTTTTCATTGGGCTTACGTCTCGTAGGCAGCGACTTATTACAGACAGTTACACACAGCTTGACACAATGACAGGAACTGGAAGAGGAATTGGCAATGGCCTATGTCAAGGAACTGTCCCAGCATTCACCTGGAACAACTTCATCAAACCACGGAAGGCCTAACTCTGGATGGCCGGAGCCGGGATTGTAACCCGTGTCCTCCCGACTGCGAGTCCAACGTATTATTGTTGCGTCACGTCGCTCGGTCTCTTCCATTGTTTTGACCTGTCCAGAGGTTCTTCGTGTTTAATAATAAGTACCTAGTTTTATTTTTATATTCAGATTTAATTGTAATTTCAAATTACATTTTTGTGGTAGTATTAGTCACTTTATTTCACTCGCATTACGGACAGATTATATACACATGTTCGGTCTAATTCTGTTAATATTTCACAACGAGAAAAGAACATACTGATTCCCCCAGTATTTTGACTTTATCTCAAGGAGACGAGATGGTGACGTAATAACAGAGTCCCTAGAGAATTTTATATCCATCTGCAGGGTAGATAATTAAATAAATAAATGTAGTAAGAGGAGGGTACCCGTGGACAGGGGCCTCGCCCGTTTTTATTGAGCTTATAAGGGGCGATATTTTTGTTGCAATTTACTATAAACATGTCAGTTTATATATGTATACAGAGAGAGAGAGTAATTTTTATTTTGTTTACTTGGAATTATTGCAATTATGTTTATTTAATAGGTGCGAACATATAGCTTTAATTTTTTTTTAAATTTGGGGAGCTTAGGGGGGTGTATGCCGATATCTTCCCTCTGGCTACCCCTTCCTAGTCCAAGGACCAGGGTATCACACACTGAACTGCAGATTGACTACTGGACTACAGTAGACATTTGCTGGTCCCGTGGGATGACTTGAGATGGGGTCTTACAATTGAGAAGAGATGGAACTGCAAGTGAAGGGGAAACATGAGTAAGACTTCAGGATAGATAACACTTCTAGAACTTTCAACTCTCCCACCTGAAACACACAATGTTGAAGTGGATAGCACCATTAAAATATAATATTTACACTATACATAAACTGCCACGGAGAAATATAATTGCTTCAAGGTTGTAAAGCGATGTTCTAGCTCATCCACTGTGATCGCCACCGTCGCCCAGATAGTGCACAGTGAGATTAATTGTTGAGCCACCCCCATCAGGTTATATTCAGTGTACGCATCGATAAGTTATCAAACAGACTGGAGTACAGCACTCTAGCGGTGTAATTTTATTAAACTAACTGCAGCAGAAGTAGAGACATTAAAGCGCGCAGCGACGGACGGAAATCTTTCTGGAATCCGGTCACGGTCATGCGTTGAATAAATCCTATCACTTTCTCGTCTCATGCAAAGAGATATGCGAAAATTCGCGAAAACATACTAGGCTTAGTTTCATTATTGATGCTCATCTGTGATGTCACCGGCCAATGGCTCTTTATGTGATGTCATTTGCTCATTTGACTGATTTACATGCAGTTGGTTACTCTACAGAGAGAACTCTAATTATTAGCCAAAAGTGTTCCTCCCCGCGAGCTCTGACTCTGTATGCTAATGGTAGACGTCTAGAGAACAGACAACAGGTCGCAGACTAGTGCACGGTCAGAAAGTAACGCGAAATTTGCAGGCCTATACCCACACGTACAATATCAGCAGGATCCATTATTGTGAATTGGTCAGACCACTAGCCTTCCACCACGGCAATTCGGGCTCCATCAGTCGTCCCAACTTCCAAGTGTGTGGAGTGTTAGACGTTGCTGTTGACCGGCGAGTTTTCTCGGGTATCTTCCGCTCCTCCATTCTAACATTTCCTTGTAGCTCCACCACTGTTTCATCTAACCACATAGATTCTTCTTTGTCGAGGTTATGGGGCTGCATTCTCCTCTATAGAGTGGTATGACCTGACGATGGACAGTCCCTGAGAAGGAACGTCGGCCTGGTGCTTACGAGGAACAGGTTTCGAAGAGGTAGGATAGACCTCGCCTCCAGCACGGTGGTTTCCTGTAGTTCAGCTTCCAAGTCGCAGACAATCAACAATAACACAAAAAGCTAATCAAATACTATGTAATGGGAGTTTTAGGGTCCTTTTTAGTTATGAAAATCTTGTTGCAGAATATTTAGAAATGCGTATACATGTGCAATACACATTTGTCGCCATAAAATGATAGTGTCTACACTGAATGTCTGATAGAGGGTAGTTGTCGGCGGGAAGACTGTGTGACAATTCAGTAACTTGCGCCTAGAGGCTAGTGTGAGGCGTGATGCGCGTCCTACGTCGTCCTTACCACTTCCGTGCTTCTAGGCCTGGAACGAGCACTAAACGACCAGTGAGGCGACCGCCTTAATGAATGGTGGAGAGGTTAGTTGTGAGGAAGTGGACGGCGAGTGTGAAGTAACTGTAAACACGGCGTGTCAGTCTTCAATGGGGCATTACCATTCCTCGCGGTGTGCGTCGTTTAGCGTCACTGGTTCGGGGAACTCTCCCCCCCCCCCCAATACCCTAGGGGCTTACCCGAGGCGTAGTACAGTAGTGACTGTCTGCCTGGGGTTAGCGACCCTCGGTACATCGACACCTACCACACACACGCGTGTAGGTTGTTCCGAGCACTCAAGATTTTACCTTTGAGTAAACAAAATCACTAACCGTTACCCAGTGGCTAGGCGTGTGTTTTCCAGTAGAGGAATCTGCATCCCCCCCCCCCCTAACAAAGCGTGCGTGGATGGAAATCGCGCGTGAATGCCTTTGTTTTCGTTTCTGGCGTTAGAAAAGCAGTAGGTTTGCAATAAAGGTTTGCTTAATTTTTTTTTTCAAAACTAAATCCATTAAATGCACAGTTTTTCCGTTTATTTGTATCACAGCACAGCTCAGTTATAACTACCAATGCATGACGAGTGATTTGTAAACTCACCACACAACTTTACCTGATAACATGTATCGGTCTTTTGTGTGACAAATTTCATTGTGGTAATTTTTCGTAGCAAAATATATTTTTTGGGTAATATTAAATTTAATTTCTTTCTTGAGTCTATATATATTTTCTAAGGGAAGCCCCGCTTGCGCAGCTTCCGCGGACTCTTCGCCACTGCCGTTACTGCATATAACTTCACATCAACAAAAGTTGTCTCATTCCTTGCATTATTGTCAGCGATTTACCCGAAATTTTGTCCCATGTATTTTTCTATTTCAATACGAAATTCTGAAATGACTGCTAATTAAATTTACCTCTCAATATTTCATATTCTTTAAAACATTTGTTTATGGTACTTAGGTAGCCTACCTACTGAATGTATCATTTCACGTAGTAACTTCAAACACAAAAGTGACGTGAACGACGCAAAAAATATACCGTCGTCTGCGCATTGCTTTTAGACACACTCCGTGCTGCACGCGTTGTAGTTCAAAACTACATTCAGTCTAATTAAAAAAATCCTGCTAACAAAATGTTTGCAAATGCCGTCTAATAATTTATATTGTGGATTTATGCAAAATGCGAGTGGAGTACAGTCGGATAGTCGTTGAACTCGCCACATTTCCGTGTCCATACTCATAGGTAGGGACGGGAAAATTTCGCCAATTCATTGACCCGCATGGCGCATGCTATGCATACTCAAGCCCCGTATATTCGTTAATTGTCTATTGTTCCAGTGAGTAGCACCTAAGGGACAAATGGTCGGGGGTTGAGTATGTATAGCACAACGGATTATAGTTGCAGGTGATTGAATTTGCGAAATGTTCCTGTCCCTACCCACGGGAAGGGACACATGACTTTCGCGAAAATAAATTTACGCCACTTTGTTTCAATTCCTTATCTGCAAATATGCAGCTTTCCTTCGTGATTATTGGCAGCTTGCCTTTGTGTGGAGGCATGACTTATTTGATTGTGCCAATCAGAACTATGTTACTGCGACAAAAGTCTGTGATTTGCTGGTGAAACTGTCAATCATTGACCTTAAAACAGAGCTGCAGGTGGGTACATAAAACATTGAAACAAAGTAGGGCAAAAGTCTTTTCGTGGAAATTAGTGTCCCTACCCATAAGCTTGAAGTGCGATGTTCGGACAAGCCATGCGACCTCGTCTGATTATTTCAATGGAGAGATGCCTCCTTACGGTAAAGCGGAAGTGGATTGGCGAACCCTCAAGTGACATCCACATAAGTCTTCGTACGTCCAATGACACGTCTTCCAGCAGACGAGGACGTTACTGTTACCAATACTCTCTAGAGGGAAACCAATGTACTTCCAGAAGACCTGTGTTCTTATGGCATTTTTGCTCCTTATTCCCTCATTATCATTTCGTGCAGTTGAGTCATTTAGTAAAAAGAGAGAGTTGGTGTGTGTGTATATGTGTGTGTGACAAGTCAGATTCTTTACTACTCAGTATATTTTCATGTAGTACTTTCTCTAGGTTAGTGAACAGTCTAGTTACTCGTTAATATGTCTGTTTTGTCTAACTTGATTGTACATGCATACAGATTGGAAACATTGGTAAGTTCACTGACCTGCAGACTAGCCTACAAGAGTCTGTGTACTTAAGTAGTGATTGGCTGCTTAGAGACACATTGATACCACATGATAGGGTTGTCAGTTAGTTTGTTACTTGTAATTGGCTCAGCACACTCCAAGAGGTGTCAAGAAACACAAAAGCCAGCTGATAAACGGATGCAAATCTACAGTTGTTTGAGTCCTAGCTTATGTTCAAAAGATGACGCGATTATTTTAAGGTCCCTATAGAGTACAGTACGTAATGCAGGCTTGTTCAGTGTGGCTAGTGTTTGTTGTGGTGATGTGCAGTGTACACTGGGTCTGAAGGGAGGAGGTGTGCGTGTTACAGGGCGCAGATGGAGACTGTGGCGGGGGCGGCAGCGGGCTAATGGCGAGGCGGGGGCAGGCCGGGGGCGGCGAGGAGATGGGAGAGAGACGCCGCCCCCAAGACGACCAGCTGCAGCCCCCGGAGGGCGGCTGGGGTTGGATGGTGGTCCTCGGCATGGCGTTCATGTTCGTGAGTATGCGTCTTTTTTATATACATGCCTATGTCCATAAATTTATTGTTGTCTAGGTAGTTACACGGAGGCTGCGTCACCTCTGTTTATAAAATTATTAGTTTTCTTTAAAAAAAAATAAGGGTGTGACGAATTGCCGGCATTTTCTCTTAATAAAACCATTACGTTTTACGATTAGACGAGTATTGTTGGACAGGAGTTATTGTGTCTTTATCACAAGTTGAGAGATAATTATTATCTTATATTCTTAATTAGCGTAGTTATTCCGAGCTTTCGCTCTAATATTTCGAATACAATGTGCCTAGTGAAATATAAGGTCCGCACTGAAAAATGTTCAAATAAATCTTGAAATTTTTAAATCAGTAAGATATTAAGGAAATCTCAGCATGATTACTGACAGTCTCTTAAGACCATAGTATTTCATTCATTTCAAACAATTGCAAATAACTTTAATATTTTAAACCAAATGCTTTGAAAAAATTTGAGACTGTGTACAGTCATACGATACACAATTTTGCCAGAGCGTTTTTTTTTTATAATTTACCGTTTACTAGAAAAAAAATTATTTTGCTTCATTTTGGCTTGTTTTGACAACAAATTTGTGATATTTCAGGGGCAAAAACCTAATAATCCGTTTGGTGTATTGCAACAAAATAATTCAGATACAAACGATGATATGTAAGTGTTAAAACTGTAAGTATAATTTTTTGATATACGTATTAATTTGCGTTAAAAAAAATACTTTCGAAACCCCTGCAAAACTGAAGAGCGAGGCCTTAAAGTTTATTCTACAATACGTTATGATAATAATCCAAGTTCTGAATTACGAATTTGACGAGGGACGTTTACCGTCACTAGTTGCGATAGGTTGCTAAGGGGTCTAATAAAATGAGACATTGTAATGAATTGATTGTTATCCAGGCAACATTAAAATAAATAAAATTGAATTAAAAATATATATAATATATCACTCTTTTAAAACCAACAAACAAATAAAATCAGTTTCCCTGTGTAAATGCCGGCAAGTTATAAAATTAAAAACGTGGAGCGCATGCAGTAGATAAGTTATGCATGCTCCTAAGTTACTTACAGTATTATTGCACTGCAAATTATACGAACTGTTGTGTAAGTTTTCTCGACAACTACACTCTACATTCCTTACTAATATTTATTGCATGCGCCCCACGTTTACAGTCGTAACGTTGAAATTATTCACGAAAACTAATTCAAAATTATATTACATTAATTTCCTGGGCTTATAGAGGTTCTACAACACGTGTCGATAGAACTGTAGAATGAAACCCCTGTATAAGTATAAGTACTTGCTTTTCGGATCGTCTGCCTTGAAAGTTTACAAACTAATTTTTCTTCTTATTAATTAAATTACCATATACAATAAAAAACTCTCATTACAATATTTAGGTACTTTCGTAAGCATCAATTTTACGCGAACAACACCTCAATATCTCTACTGGTTATAAGTATCATCGGCTGATATAAAACAAATTTTATGCCATTTCACCACTTTATGTGTCGAATTTCGGAAAATCTTAGTTTTACATCTTAAATAATTGTACAAGTATCCAAGTAACGTGAAAATCATGACTTAGCCTGTTCAGTCAAAGCAAAATCGATCATTCATTAAAAATCACATATCATCCCTGTACAGTTCTGAGAATTCAAATTTTACAAAATCTTAAAAATCTTTCTGCGGCCATTTACCTAATCATCATCCTGAAGCAAAAATTAACTGAACATCTCAATGGTTTCGATATATATCGAATTTTTATCTAAAAAACAATCCTCCAAAGAGACTGAATTTCTAAAAACCCTTTAACTATATTTTAGACTACTTTACTGGTGTTTATTGGACGTGAAAAACACGACAGTAGCCTGCTGGGCTCAATATATATTGACTATTAATTAAAAACACATTTAATCACTTTCCATCCTTTTCATCTCCTTAGGTGGTGAATTTTGAAAACTCCTAAAATCACTATTCAGGTATTTGAGTAAACATAAATCTTAAACAAAATTCACGTAGCTACTTAAAATATCAATGGGGTCGACATATATTGAGTGTGATTCGAAAACACATTTTACCTTTTGTTACCTCTTTGGGGCCGAATTAGCAAAATGTATTTTTGTATATATTTACATAAGGATCAATAGAAAGCAAAGGGCACTTATATATCTCGATTAGTTCAATATCAAGTTCGAAATGTCTTGAAGTCCTGTCTTAGTCATTTGTGTACGTAACGAATTGAAATAAAATTACGGTAGCCAATCGTGTTCCAACTACATAGACGATTCATAAAAAACATATTTGCCCTCTTTTTACTGTTTGGGGTCGAATTTCAAAATATTATAAAACTCCTTTTTGGTATTTACGTAAGCAACGTTTTGAAGAGAAAACCAACTTTTTATCCCTAAGGATTCGATAGATAACGATAGTTAATAGAAAACACATTTATGGTCTTTTCACCCTCTTAAATGTTGAATTTCAAAAAATCCGGAAATTAGCTAATATTATTATTTTATGTGTGTCCCATTGCAGTAAAAATGACGATGATAAGCCATCGGGTTCGATCTCTAACAACGTTTCTTAGAACATATATTTCTCCCATTTTCACTCCCTTAGAACTCGAATTACAAAAAATCCCTTCTTAGTACTCGCCAACGACCTGAGGGGAAACCACACAAACAAATTTCACGATTCTAGGTCCGGTGGTTTGGGCTGCAGTTTGAAGTGTCATTCAGTCATTCATTCATTCATTCAGTCAATGTTCTTGTATCGTGTGGTGCAGTGGACGAGGTCCATACTAACATCTGCAGTAAGCTCTTGTGTCACTTCACCAGGACAGACTCGTCCAGCTACAGGAATGCAGACCTTCACGCAGCGAATGTTAATAGAAGTGTCTGAGCGAGAACAATTTACCCCGCCCACATTGTTGCCAGAGGATTCAGGTCATGATGCTGTCTGGCTTCTGTCCAACTGTTGTTTTCCATCGACTACCGCAGGTTCGTGTTCAACAAACTCACTTCGCAAGAGTCAGCCTGCAAAGTAACTCGAGATAAGATGCAACACTTAAGGAAATTTAAACCCATAATGTTTGAATAAAATATGTGGAAAATATCACGAAGGGATACTATTTTTGTACGACATATTTGTGTCAGTAATGATTAAGTTTCTTTAAAATGGAATAAATAATAATTAACGAAATCTTCGCCGAGTTATCATATACGGAAGACATTAAGACCTCAAAAACTGGAAGCAAAAAAAAATAATAATAATTCCACCTGTATACAGAAAACCTGTTAAATTGTTAATATTTCCTTTGATTTTATTATTTAAACAGAAAAAAACGGTTTTGTGGTGCTACAAAATGTTTTGTCATTATGGACCTAACAAAAAAATTTTTTGTGGTTCCAAATTTTTTTGTAGTCGCTGCAAAACTTTATTTGGGGCAGCAAAAAATTTTTTGTGGTCAGCGCAAGGAAGTTGGTAACATCCATAATATTTATTTCAGTGCAATTAATAGGCCTATACAATTTTTGTGTGATAATCTTTTCGAACAATTTAATTGCATTGTCAAAGATTTATTACAAACTGAACGACTTCTCTGAACATACGCCATTGCAAGCGAACATTGCTCAAGTTGCTGAAAGCTAACAATATAAGAAACCTAAGTACAAGAAAATAGACAAAAATCCTTCATTACAAAAAGCCTTTGAAGATCACAAATTGCTACGGTTTTTGGGTTACAAAATCTGATAGTTCTCAGCAGAAATATCCACTTGTACTGTAACATCGCTCGAGGATAATGTTTCGAATTTTTTTTTTGTATGTGAAAAGCCGAATAGTGTTGGTAATTGTTACATTTTCTGAATGACAAGCACATTTCCAAGATAGACATTAGGTTTTAACGAAATACCCCATTGTTAGAGACGTGCACAATTCGCGTTATTTTCTAGCAGCACTAGACTGGTCTCCCAACTTCTGTAGTTTTGTTCGAAGGTTCTCATTGGCCAACAATACCGTGGTTTGCCACGGGGAACACTAGTAATCCAGTAACTAAAACTTCCGCGGTAGATTGATCAGTCTTCTATAAAGAGGTCACACACGCAACGATAATTAAATTACACAATAGCTCGTGGCCAATGTAATCACAGATTGAGGTCTGGTATGTGCAGAACAGAGAAGTTTATTTTTTTAGTTGGTCGCCAAATAACACGAATTTTGCAGCTCCTTAATGGCATGTATATTCAATGTATTAACGTCATTGCTGTATGCAAGATACTTTTTACTGTGGTTAAATAAGTAAATCAATAAGAATTTTACTTTGATATGCCATTAGATATTCTTTTAGGTTGACGACAGCGTCAACTTAATTAAAGTAGTTGAGTAGCTTGTGGTACATATTCAAAATAATGAACTGTTAGAGGCTGGTAGTTTTCGTGGAGATATTTTTGCGCCACTTTGTTTCAATGTCTGTATCTTTGCTTCATGGTTATTGATAGTGTGTGCTTGTGTACAGACGTCACTTATTCTATTCTGTCAAATAAATTAATTAAATAATACATGAATCTGAAAAAAAAAAATAGTTACAATAAATATAACTCTAAAGTTATGCCAATTATATGGTAATTTTATGTTAAATTCATGTATAGTAGACTACTTTAGAACTGGCAGAAATAAGCAGAAAAAAATCGAATATCAACAAAAGAACAATCAAGAGAAATTGATGTACCTGAATATCAGTGAACTATAACTAATTATAATAATATCAGAAAAACTAATTATTACAATCTAAACAATAATATGCAGCCCATATCATACTAAGAGAAACACAATAAAAGCTGACGCCAACACTATACATCACATTTATACGCACACACACCTCACACACGCAATTCAAGAAACAAACATGATTCATCCACTGTTCACACTGAACTACATTATTTAATTTTTTCCTTTGAGAGATTTTTCCCATATACAGAATACCGACAATGTAACAATGAAGCTCGATTGTATTTAATGTAACCGAAGTTCTAGCGCATAAGAGACTCGCATGCACTGCATCTAGCAATGTAGCTTCTGCTCAGATGTATTCGCGAATGTCTGTATGATGAGCCAACCTTTCTCCTCCGAGTGTAAACATTCCTCGCTGTCAGAGGTCAGTACTACTTTCTCCGCTTCCCCGCCTCAAGTACACACTTGTCCATACAGCACGTGCACACTTGTGCTAGATTAACAAAACCACGACCAAGGTGACGCGACTCGGGTTATTGCGAACACTAGTTAGTCTGCCGCGCGACAAATACTGAAAACATCTCTGTACCTCGGAGGCATAAGACACTATGTCACAAAAATCGTATTTTTCCAGAAGAGCAGTTTAAAGAGTAATATTAGCTGGTGAACTCAGCATTTTAGTGCCCAAAAATGTGTTTTTACTCAACAAGGATTTTGTGTTGTATTCCACTAAAAGTACTTATTACTAAGTATGGCACGTAATACTGTAATGTTGTTTACGGTAGGAAGTGAATTTCGATAAATATTCGACTTAGCGTACTATGCCTCCTTGCCACTGTAAACTAACATCTAATACGACAGCCATTGGTGTCTAAATTATTTTGTTACATTTCCATTTGCAATTAAATTTAATTACCCACTGGCATTACCACGTGTGAAAATAAAGCCACAATTTCACGTTTCCTTAAAAAGGTTAAGATTAGATTTTAACACGAAAAAAGTCTCCCTCGTCAAATGATTAAATACAATTTACTACCACCTAACCAGTCTAACGAACCTTTGGACACAAAGCAAAAATTCGTTATACATTTTTCTCGCGTCCACGACGCGAATGAAATAATTAGTAATACTTTTTATTCGGAAATCGCGTAGCGTCCACGATTGTTGTCGCGCTGAAGTAATTAATGTATTGACGTTGATAAACCGGCAAGTTACTTTATTCGAGCCACACCTATCGCGTCGTGTTCGTAGTACTGTTATGAATCCAGCATTACTTCCGTCCGTCATCGATGATTTCTCATTTCGTGGCTTCTTCCCAGCCACGCATCTTATTTTCTGCCTTAGCTTCCATAGTGGGCAGTTATCACCAGTAAGTTATTCACACTGCATGCATTGTTATATTACTATTCAACAAGGTTGGGACACATAGTAACTGTAAAAATGTTGAAACACATATAGGCCTGTACATAGAATACTGTGTAATTTGTTGACATTTCCTCTGGTGACATTTTCGTCTGATTGTAATATTTGTTTGTCTTTTGATATTTGCCTAATGACATCCTGCTTCAAATGTGTTGCGAAGTGTTCGTAAATACGTGTCTTAAGCAACTATTACATGTGTGCCCATTGTACAAACGTACGAAATCAAAATTATTCTAACAAGAACGGAATGTCATTGGTAAGGCACAACGATGTTACTAAGTTCTTTAACGATGCTAAAAGAAGTATTTTCAAACTGCCGTACGTCAAAATATACTAACCGGGTGCATCTTAAATACTTTGCTACAAACATTCCACCAATACAGTTGTAGATCACCGCTTAGTGTCCAATATTATAAGTGTATCGGTGGAAATCTTTCACGCTAGTTCAACGCTTGGCACGTTGTGGCGATGCAGCATGTCGTCCTGATAACTCATCACTAGTGAACCGCTAACACGCAGCTGGCCCCGATTAAGACCTTGTTACGGAGTTTTGCAGTGATTTCGAAAATATTTTTTTATTGCTACCTAATACTCATATCAAAATTTCGCTGCACAGTTTTGATACTTGTATGTTATAATTTGTAGCGGAATTTTTTTGTAGAATTACACTGAACGGTTTTTTTAGCTTTCATTACCCAAAGTACCGCGTTTTTTTCGTCGTGAAAATAAGGAAAAATGAAGGAAATAATTTTTTTGCTGGCGAATGGTACATTATTAAAAAAAAAAAAAACGCGTCCACAGTATTGTGCATCGTGTGATTGCACATTGGTTCAAATTTTTTCAAAAGTTTTGGTTAAAAAATATTTGAGTTATTGGCACCAGTCTGAAAAAAACTCGGGAACAAGCCCTTAAGAGGAGTCCTCACTGGCGCATGGACGACGTTGCAGCGTGACACACGTATTATTTTTTACGCGAAACCGCTTAACTTATTCTTATTATGCTTATCTACGAAAAGAACACACACTTCAATCTATGCTTCTACATTTTCGAAAATTCAGCATTCTTGTTAGAAACATGATTTTCGGGCCTCTCAAAATGGCTAAGAACGGTTTTCTTATACTTCTGTAACACCGAAAATATTACCTGAATTCGTAGAGTTTAAAGCGAAAGGCATGCGTTGGTCTTTACTTCATACTATGAAGTAAAAATGTTGTGATCACCACTCAAAGTCCCGTAGGAAGAAGACTACCAGGAAACCCTAGCACGCCACTTTGGCTCGCTGCGAATAGAGGCGATATGCTTCTCGCCAAGCGTGGCACACTGGCTCTTATCACTACTCTGTTACCACGCGTCAAAGGTAGCTATTCGACACTACAAGGACAGGTTTACCAGCCGGACGTGTTGCCTAGTAGTTAGGAAATAAGCATTACGTGATAAATGCGTACCTGTATTTGACGCCTTGGTGATAAACCGGTCCTAAGTGGCACACGTGAGTCACTCACTCATGTCAATAAATACACCGCCAACCAGAACTGCTGTCGTCTGTTGTACACATCTGTATCCATATCGCCTGAGGATAGCATCTTTGGCCACGCCCAGTTTTATATGATTGGCCAGCACTTGACGTCTACCGACCTCTTATTTAACACTATTATGAGCAAGAAACATTCCGGACCTTAATGCTTGGAGCACTGAATCGGCGCGTTATTTTTTCTTTTTAGTATTTTTATATGACTGAGCGGTAACCCTGTAAATTTATTTGTAGAAAGTTTCACGTAAATTAAAAATAAAGCTTGTGCATTCAGGTTCAGGAATCCGGTTAGTAGTTTCAACATTCTATAAAAGTAATGCTCGCCTACCTTGAGAGCAGGGTTTATCCAGAGGGGAGGGGGTATTAGCTTTACCCTCCCTCCCTACTACGAAATGAAAATAAACTGCTCGAAGATGAAAATAGCAGTGTTATATTCACAGTTTAAGTACAAACATTGCTTAAATAGCACCATTTTGCACATTGAAACCGAAATTTTTTCAAGGGAAGAATTTTAAACTCACCGCTTCATGACGTTTGATCGGTGTCCTCCTTATTGTGTTATGAAAATTCTCAAGTTGGTATCCCGCACCCTCTCCCTCCCCGAACAGAAATCAAGGCTACGCCCCTGCTTGAGAAACCCAAAATGGGGTCTTATATACTTGGCGAGTTTTTTTATGTAATACCCATGTTTTGAAATGTGTTCTATATTTATAGATAATAATATTGAGAACACTTTCAGTAGTTTCTCGTTTGAATAAACACACTTGTGACAAGCATCGCCATCCAAGCGCGAGGCTTTAACTTGTAATAATAACGGACAAGTGACTAGTGGCGAGTGAACCATGGTTGTTCTACTACAGGTTGAAGAGAAAGTGTGTTGTATTGTGTGACAGTTCGGCACAGGAGAAAATTCTACCAATAATTTCGCCGAATTTCCAATCCTGACTGATTATCATCGCAACAAAGGGCAGAACTGTGAACTTTAACATAGATATTTCTAACCTGTAGTAGAAATAACCTTTACTATGGTCGAGTACGAACTACTTAGCCACTACAAGGTTAATTCTACTACAAGTTATAAAGATCAATGTTACAAGTTTGTCACAGAGAACATTTATGCCGCTTGAGCGCTTTTATCGGTAAGATGTGTAAACTGGCCAATCACAGAGCTTTCCTGAATTTTAAGTCACATTAAGTTAATAGTTTAAAATCCGAAATAGGTTTATTTTCGCTTTAAAATTAACTTAAATGACTTTTGTCATTTCCAAGCCTATTAAAGTATATTTAGATCTTCCTGGTCCCTTAGAGATAGCAGTGAAACTAGCGACAGAAATGTTCCCTATGCTGAGCTCTCCCGTAAGAAAACACACTTTAGCCTCGAGGTGTTATAAACGAGATATTCAGTGTGCAGACCACAAGTTACAATCAGAGCCACTGCGAGTATTGAAGTAGCTATACAATTGTACTCTAACTCTATAATAACGATGTAGCCTCCGCCTTCCAAGGACATAATATACACACACCATTTTTGTAAACGGTATACACGGTTAAGTAACCACTTTTAAAGCCTTGTTTTTTTTCTCTTACTGTCAATTTGAATGATTCGACAACTTGGTAACATAAATGCAGCAGAAGACGTTTTCGAAAACTCACCAACTGGAGTAGGGTAGGTTATCTCAATCATGTGACCACGTTATGTCGGCAATTATGCGTTTAGATGAATGCCTGTATTGCTGTTGAGGATTGGGGCCGCGGTGGCCGAGGGGTCAGACCTCTCGCCTCTCACCAAGGCGATCCGGGTTCGATTCCTGGCTGGGTCGGTTCCCGGATTTTCGCATTTAGGAATTGTGCCGGACGATGCCGTTGGTCGGCGAGTTTTCTCGGGGATCTCCCGCTTCCCCCACCCGTTCATTCCGACGCCGCTCCATACTCACCTCATGTCATCCCTCACCAGCGCTAAAGACCTCGATGTTAGGATTTAAAATATTAATTCTCTTTTAAGGTCCGACCGCTTGGCTCAGTGGTTAGCGCTCTTGGCTGCTGGGTCAAGGGTCCCGGGTTCGATTCCCGGCCGGGGAGGTGACATTTACAGTAACTTCCTCGGGTTCAGGACTGGGTGTTTGTGTTCGTCTTGTCTGTCTGCCACACCCCAACGTCCAATTACGTCACTTACACGAATCAAAAAGTCACTGGGGATTATATGACATAGACTCACTTAAAGGGGGTAATGTTTGGTGCAGTGGCGGGGCGATAGCCTTGCCATTATATCAAACATTAAAAAAAAAGGGGTTAGATTACTCGGCTCCCACCAAGGCGATACGGGTTCGATCCCCGGCGAGTTCATTCCGGATTTTTCGCACGTGTGGTAAACGTGGTTGACATTGCCGCTGGCCGGCGGGTTTTCACGGGTATATCCCACATCCCCCCCCCTTTTTTTCCCATTCCGTCATTTCTCCGTAGTAGGACTTAATTTCATGTCATATATCAGGATATGCAGATGCCTACGTTAGCCCCAAGCAATATTCTGCACTTGGAGTATTTATTTATTTATTTATTTATTGCTATTCAGGGTATTAAGATGGTGATAATCCAATAAAACCATTCATATTCTATATATGCTAAATACTTTTCTAAATGCGACGTCCACTGTACAGTTTTACAAGTATTTATATTTAAATATAACATTTATTTCATGTTTGCATTTTTTATATTTTAAACACAGATCTTTTAGTTTATCATCGTTGGGGCTTTAGGTGTGTCTACTGTTCACATTTTTTCCCGGGCGAAATGGCGATTTCCACTGCTAACCACTAGTTGCTGTGCTCAAGTACAAGGTAAGTGAGGAGTTGATGAAGGAGCTGCCAGGTGAATATTCGGTCGCAGGTTAACTTCACTTGGGTTGCGTTTCAAACACTGTTGTCTTACCTACCCTGCACTCATGAGCTTTCGAAAACGCAGATAGTAAGAACATAATATTAAGGATATTAACATTAAAAGAAGCTCTTTCTAAGTTATTTCTTTCGATGGGTTTGTATATGTCTACTACTTGTGAATCATATAGACACACCAGCGCAATTGTTATATATTTATTTTTTAATTTTTTGTACAGTAAGTTGTAAGATTGCACTATTGTAAATGTGTTAATTGATTTCCTTAACAATACCTGTTTCAAGTGTATTTACTCGCTTTACATTACACAACCTATAATAAACGCAATACAGAATTCCTACTACTCAAGATGTTATATATAATGACAGAAACCACGATCAAGTTATTATTATTATTATTGACATGTGTCTATGGGTGAAAATAACATGCATATTCGTCTGTAAGATAACTTTGATTGGCTACACTTAGGCTCTTGCACATGGAAGTTGAAAGTTAACCAACTTACTATACGAATATGCAGTGTGTAGCTTTAATTATGGACGATAGTAGCATGTACCATATCAGATAATGAGTTCAACTCTTTACTGTTATTGGTATGATCGTGATTATTTCGATTGTAGCATGGCCATAAGGTTCTACTATACACCTGATGTACGAATTATTGAGCTTTATTTTAGAGTATAAATAACAAATATTTGCTTGTAGAACCAATTTAATGTATAGGTTCTTTAAATGTTTTGCTCTAAACTGGCTTTATGTGTTAAATTCAATTTGAAAACAGTGATAAAATGGTAAACTAATTTTTTCTGTCACTGTTTACGAGTCTCATTTAACTAGTAATGAAAATTTAGCGCAAATTGTTTTATTTATAATTTGAAACAAATATTACGCATTAAAAACCAATAATTTGAACATCAGTTGTATAGTGGAACCTCCCCTTAAGGAGGAGTGTTAGATTATTTTATTTTATCTTCAGTTTTCGAGATATAACATTTATTAAAATTTTATAATAAAAAATTTTCTCTTCCGCAAAGTATAGGGTATATTCTTAGTAAACTGCTTCATATAAATAATAACGGAATATTTTATCAATTTGACATGCAGAATCATTGCAAGATATTTATAGCTCAATTTCAAAGACTTATCTAGCAATGATTCTGCATGACAAATTAATAAAAGATTCCATTATTATTTATGTCAAGCAGTTTATCAAGAATATATCCTATGTTTTGCTGAGGAAAATATTTTGACAATACAATTCGAATAGACGTTATGACTCAACAACTGAAAATACAATAAAATAGTCTAACACACCCCCTTAACTTCAACATCATCCTATATTATTACATTATCAGTGTAAGAAGAGAGTGCAGGTGTATTACAGCAAGTATACTCGTGGTGCAGGTGGCAAGCCTGGTTGACAGTGTTGTCGTTGTTATGTTCCAGATAGCGACAACAGCGCACTACGGCTCGTTCGGTCTGTTGTTCGACGGCATACTGGCGCGCCTAGGACAACAGACAACTGGAGCGACGTTCATCATGAATGCCCTGGCGTCTGCAGTCAGCTTCACAGGTATGCTAACTAGGCGCCATCTTGCTGCTAATACGTCACTGCGCTTGTATCCTCCTACTCTACTGTCTTGTACAAGGCGCTGTACGCTAGCTCACATGTCTGTTCTACCTTCTTAACTGCGATAATGTATATTTGTACCTTTAACAGTACATTACGTAATGTAATATAATGTGATATACTATTTTACTTATTTACTTTATTTATTGCACATATTTATAATGTTAGCCAAACAGTCTATTACGTCCATAATTAAGCTGGCACATAACCAAAACTCCACAGTACTGTAAGGAAACACGATATTACAAAATTAGAACCAATATTACATACGAAGGTTACAAAAAATACACGATTCAAATTAAATTTCAGTGGAAAATATAAAGCTAACTAACTAAGCATATGTATTGACTATAATACAATACAATATTACGTAATACAATAAACTATCAATCACACAATTTACATGTTATTTTTTTAACAGTTGCAATGGGGGCAAGTTACAGACTAAAGAAGTATTTTAGTCATACGTCATTGCAGCAAATGGTGTGTCAGAGAAAACAAGAGAATACACACAAAAACACAACAACAAAAGGGCTTTGTTTACAACTGGCAAACATAGGTAAACATACACAACTGACATTGTCTGTTTTATGTTGTAATTATTTTTTTTGTCTGTTGTTTCGTACTTACTGACGGAATTCCTTTTGTGGAATATTCTGAATTATTTATTTATTTTTCCTTGTTTTTTTGTGCTTGGGTGCTCGTTTGTGCTATTTTCTTGTAAATCACTAACTGAAGTCCTTGTAGAATTATATATGTTTACCTTCGTTTGTTTACTTGTCTAATTAATTTCATTTTCTTTATAATCATGAGCAGTTTTCATTGTTTGTCACATTAATTGACCAGACGTAAATCCAACATGACTGGCAAGACTTCTTCAAACAAACAGGAAAGTGGGTTTTGCATCTCGTCAACAGTGAGATCATTAGAGACAGTGACACTCAAATTGACACAACAGGAACTGGGAGAGGAATCGGTCAAATCGAATGCTAACTAAGGAACCGTTCCATGGAAATCCGCAATCAGGATGGCCGGAGTTAGGGATCGAACCCAGGTCCTCACGAATGAGTGTCCAGCGTGTTACTGTTGTCCCACCTTGCTTGGTTCAAACAGCAAGATAAGATCTCAACCCTCGTGTAAGTATTTTACATACCTCTGTACTTCATGCCCTCACAGGTCTGATGACGAACCATCTACTGAGGAAGATGTCGTACCGCATGGTGTCTGTGATTGGTGCCCTCGTCTCCACAGTAGGACTCATGCTGACCATCTTCGCTGATAGTATGTTACATACCTCTGTGCTTCATGCCCTCACAGGTCTGATGACGAACCATCTACTGAGGAAGATGTCGTACCGC
>PNEQ01046800.1:23281-34921 GCA_003012365.1 Medauroidea extradentata | reverse complement strand
CGGACTAAACCAGTAGTACATACAACATCAATGCTATCTAGCAGACGGCACTAGAACCAATACGACTGGTATAGCTACTAGCTCTTCTGGTGGAAAGACTCAGCACCAAAGTCTTAATAATCAACGACATCTAGGAGACGATCAGTAACTACTGGCAGCCCTACCTAGAGGACAACAATAAAACTAATTTAAAAAAAAACAAGATAGAAGGTGGAGCCAATGAGGGTAGCTAGGTATCAAGACAACGGACATTAACCAAGATGGTGGGTAGACCGTACACAAATAATTACGAGACACATGCTGAACAGATCCCCCGATCCCGCTCCTAGGCTCCTGCAATAGAAGGAACTATACTACACTACTCTTGTGTACAAAGAGGTTTTTCAATTAAAATAAATATTATCAGTTACGAATAATACTCGCGAGCAAAGCCGCGGGGGACTGCTAGTAATTCAATACAAATATTGACTAGAAACTCTGTTTAAAAATAATATAAAAAGTAGTTATTTTGCCGGCATTATCATTATCAATTTTTAAAACTATTTTGGAGTTGGGGGGCACGTGCCCCCCCTCCCTCTCTGTGTCCCACCCACGGGGCTACGACAATGAGTGGTACTATTTAATACAAGATGTTTAGTCATAGCACACCAGAATTATCATTGGCCCATTCAAATACAGACTCACAAAGAACGAAAGTAAAGCGTAAGGAAATCATAAAATATAATACGATTTGAGGCAGCTAAAAATATTTTGTAATTATTTATCCTGCAAAATTTAGTTTGTGCTCACCACAAAGGCATTTGCTCGTGACCACTTAAGGGCTTGTTCCAGAGTTTTTTTCAGACTGGTGCCAATAACTCAAATATTGAAAAAATTTGAGTTAATGTGCAATCACACGATGCACAATACTGTGGACGTGTTATTTTAAAATAATGTACCATTCGCCAGGAAAAAAATAATTTCCTTCTTTTTTGCTTATTTTCACGACGAAAAACGTGGTACTTTGGGTAATGAAATCTAAAAAAGCGTTCAGTATATTAAAAAAAATTCAGCTACAAATTATAACATATAAGTGTCAAAACTGTGCAGCGAAATTTTGATATGAGTATTAGATGGAAATAAAAAAAATATTTTAGAAATCACTGCAAAAAACTCCGTAGCAAGGCCTTAACATTTGTGGTCACAAAAAATGTGTTTTGCAAGGACGAGCTCCAACAAAATTTTTCTTTCCGTGCAGAAGTGAAGTATACGAATGACTTTCACAGATAAGAGAACGTGAGGACATTGTATAAAGTGTCTCACTATATACACTACTATCTATATAGTCCATCTCATATATGAATTCCACTTTTTGACAGTTGGGCTGGCATTTATTTTACAGCTGTTTCCATGGAATATGCAGTGTTTTCCTCTGCCACAAGTGAATGTTGCACTTAACTGGTTCTTAAACTGTGCAGTAAATCATAATTAGAAGTATTTTCCTACAGAAATTTCTACACATGATAATCTTTATAACTGCCAAAATATGAAATACTTACGCGAGACAGACTCTATGTGTAAACGTCCTCTGCAACGTGTAGCCTACACTCTAAATTTGAATCAGTGAATATTCACTTATTCACGTCGATGGATGCAGCAGTTTCAACAAACTGAATCAGTTAAAAACCACTGTGAAATCAGTGACTATTCACAGATTCCGATAAAGAGTGCCAACATTCCACAAGTTAATTAGTGAATGTCCACAGATTTTCCAGTAATTTTTCACAGATTCAATAAGTGAAAACTGTTCTTTGAAAACAATTGGAAAAACCGGTGAATATTGACTGATTCACTTGTGAGATGTTGGCACTCTTGAAAGAAATAAGTGAAAATTCACAAATTAAACAGTGACTACTTTCACTGATCCAAACTGTTGCAAACTGCTCCATCTATCAGCGTGAATAAGTGAATATTCACTAATTCAGTTTTAGAGTGTAGACCTACATGATACTATTATCGGGGATTGTGGCGTGGGATAAACAGTTACAAGGTAAGCTAGTGTTTGCTCAGTACTGTACAATCTCTGTTCAAGCAGCAAGGTCCAGTAAGAAATTATGTTGAGTCCATCAAAACGTTATACGATTAACGGTTACTCACGACCTAGCTGCGAGGCATACATTACTCACGTTTTATGACGTCTTCTATACAGGCTTGAGAGTAGACAAGGCAATATGCAGGTACAGTTGACAACAAACACAGCTTACCTTGCAACACCTTCATAATGCGCCACTGCTCAGGGACTGTTAAGGTTAAATAGAAGATTCCACAATACTCTGTTGCTTTTTGATAGTTCTACCAATATTGGTTAAATCAGTCATCGATTTTAAACCATACTTAAAAATATTTGTCGGTAAATACATAATAATAGCACTTGTTTTATACTTACGGATATCAAAGTAAATTGAAATCAATTGAGTTTTTTGACTTGCATAGTAACGAAATATTTGTGTTTTAATTGATAATCAGATTTCGTCACATGCAAAATTAAAGAACGTACACAATATCACGACATTTAATTTTTAAAGAAAACTATTTTCTTTAAATTGCAACTGTGTCTGTACTAGTTGAGAAAAGTCATAAAAATATTTAATTCAGTAGGTCGTACTACTAACGCATAAATATAAATATTTCCACAAAATTTAAAGCACATACATTTTGAGAGCATCGTTCTTATCAAAGCGCAGCCATTCAACTGCTGCTTTGATGATTCGAATTTTGGAACAGGCCAGGGCTTGCATTTGAAAACCATTCTGACATTAGACTTTTAAGAAAACGTTGTAAAACTGCTGTCAGGATGATCAAGACAGGGAAGCGAAAACCGGTACTCCTGAAAGCGAAGCAATATTTTACCACTGTTTGAACTCGCGTGGTTATAATCGGATGACTACACACAATCCTAAAACATATTTTATTACTGCAATTTATTGCTCAAATTAATGTATGTAAACTCGTGTTTCTTTATAAATATGTTACTGTAAAACGGAGTGAGATTGTGCCAAGTGGGGTGAGATTATGACAACATAATGTATATGTTTGTTTACATATATTTAAAAACGGGTAAGTATATAGGCTAAGTCATTAAGAGCGTGGTTCGCCTCATTTTTCAACGTATTGTTTTTATATTTGAACCAGATATTGTTTCTTATTTTAGACGTAAATTGTGATTTTAACTTCCTCTTAGGACATTTTTTTATCTCTCATAGTTTTTGCGTAGTGTGTCGTAAGCGTCAGAATTTGCACTTTAAAGTTGTATGTACGTCACTGAAACCATCTGACACACCAAACCGAAAAAATTCACAGTGTATAACAATGTTATAGGCTGTGATTTGACACATATGTAAACAAAAAAATATATTTTTAAAAAATTTTTTAAATTTTTTAAAAAATATATTTTTAAAAAATTTTTTAAATTTTTTAATTTTCGTTTTAAAATTAAGCATTTTTTATTCAATGCAAAAATGTTCTATTTTTTGTTTTTATGTATGTCAAATCATAGCCTACATCGTTGTTATACACTGCAAATTATTTTTTCTGTTTGGTATGTCAGTTGGTCTCAGTGGCTTACATAAAACCATAAAGTGTAAATTTTGAAGTTTACTACTCATTACGCAAAAACTAATATAGCTACACAAATTTCCGAAAAGGATGATTTAATCACAATTTATGTCTAAAGTAAGAAAAAATGTCTGGTACAAATATAAAAATAAAAAAAGATGTTGAAAACTCAGATAAACCGCGCCCTTAAGAATAAATCACGTCTGAAAAAGAACACAAGAATAAAAAATTATATGCTATTATTTTATGTACAATTAGGTTGGCACAATTTCACCCCAACGTAGCATAATCTCACCCCGTTTTACGGTATATACAGAGCAGAAATCCTTTCCGCATTTGTAGTAAAATTAACACACTAGAGTAAGAAGTAATGTTTGATTCGTACATGCTCGTTGTTTTGAAGGTCAAAGTAGAAGAACCAACATCACTACTTCTCTCGTGCTTTCCCTCCCCTTTATGTGGATCCCACATTGCTAGAGACACTGGTAAATCGCGGGAAAAGTTGATTATTTGCTAGGCTCCAACATGCTATGTATAACACTGAAGGTTTTGTATCGACATTGGCTATAGTTTATATGAAGCACTGTGTCCCTCTTTAACAGACCCAATTATAACTGTACAGTTTTAACACAGAACCTGTGCGATTTGTCAGAAAACTGTTCACACGTGTTACGATTGAGATACTGCAGTTAATTAGAGACTATGTTAAATATTTTTGCGATTTTCCAGTGTCTCTACACATTGAATTCGGCTAATGGAATTCCTGTGCTAATATTGGTGGAATTCAAACAAGATCATTTTCGTTGATGCCATACCTTATACTCAAGACTAAAGCGATATAGTTTTGCAGTAATAGTAACGGTGTTTGCCACAGACTAAATAGTAACACAGACGTGAAATAACATGGCGGCTCGTTTGATACGGGCGAACTTGGCCGCTTATTGGCTGCCAGAGGATGGTGATACCAGACCCGTGTATGATTGGCTCCTGCGTGTCACTACAGGTGTCCTATTGGCCTTGCTGCCGATTATCAGAGTAGCTGCCTCACGCTGATTGGTAATAGATGTTTCTTCCATGTTGCTGGCCAGGGAAGCCATTTTGCTGGCGTGTGTCACTGAGTTCGCTGGCCTACCGGCTATTTCACATCTGTATTCCTAACTATTCTGTGGTATTTGCCGTTATTTGAATTTTTCGTGTTTTTGTAGACATTTCTGTCATGGGCGATGGAAATTACGAGGATAGGAACTTCTCGTGTTAGCGACCAGGCTGTCAACTTCATTGCCGGAAAATTCGTGGGTCGGAAATAAAAATAACAAATTCGGTTTCCGATCCCCGTCTGAAATTCAAATTTGCTGGCAGAAATTTAAATATGCAAAATGGCAGTTAAAAGCCTGCGCAGTAAGATGAACGATGTGTATAAAATATAACTGCAGTTTAAAAATTGTGTAAATATTTAAATTAATTCATCAGCGCCACGACTTACGGAATACAGTATTTATACGGTTGGTTACAAATGGAAATGTAAAACAAAATAATTAATGAGCAAAAATGTTTGCTATTTTAAAGTAATATCCGTTCCCGTTAATATTTACACGCGATGATGTTTCGTGTGTTAATTCTAATCGCCCATTAAACGAAATTTATTTATCTCACCGAACGCAAATAAGTCGTTAAAATAAGTAAAAAAACGAGAAAAAATTAAATATCTCAAAATAACTACCTATTTGTGGACTTCTTCTCCCTTAGTATTTTAGAGAACTTGTCGTTATTTTCATTGGTGAGGATAAAAAAATATAGTACGTACATACATTTTAGCATGGATATATATTTTTAAAAAAGATTGCACTTCCGTTTATTTTTTAATTATTGGAGCACGGTTTATCAGACTCGACCTTAAATTTTTTTCGGATGAATGTATCGCTTAACTTGGTTCGATTTGAAACTGGTCACTCACTATCACTGCGGTACTTAACAAACAATCTACAATGGCTAAAATGCACACATAACTATGGATTCTAACCTGCCAAGTGCTCAATCCACAAAATTTTCCTGTCTCAATTCGTTGGCAACCATTACTGCAGGAAGTATGTCCCCACTATGCAGAACCACAGATTTTTAGTGAAAAGAATTTTGCACCAATTTATTCGAATGTCTTAACGGCCCAAGGTAGATAAATAAACGCTTAAAGTGGCAACTAAATTCTTTAGGTGTAAGAAAGTCGATAACTAAAAACTACAAAATAACAATCCTAGCTAATGTTAACAGCCATTTTCCCAAAATGCCGTGTTCGCTAAGCGTCCTACATTCCGTCGCTATCAAATGTACGAAATGACAGCGTCACAAGTAACGGTCCAGAAATACGTCGCTAGGGAAAACTGTTTGCTCAGAAAGTTGGCTGAAACTGTCGTGTATGATTGCTTTTTCCTTACTTTTGCTTATTGGCTTCGAGACTGTAACACGTGCATTTAGCATTTGTTTATGTAACATGGGATTCTTAAAAGCGCGGCTACCGCAATTTTCATCACCATTTTTAAATTTTTTATTTATACCAGATATTTTTTCTTCCTATTTTAGACACAAAATGTGACTAAATTTGGCTCTTATGAAATTGTTTATCTCTCATAGTTTTCGCGTAATGGCTTGTTAAAGACATATTTTGCATGTTTCCGTTTTAACGACTACACTAAAACCAACCGATATACCAAACTGAAAAACATTACAGTGGATAAAAGACATTGCAGGCTACAATGTCATGCTCATAAAAATTAAGAATAAAAATGATTTGTGTTTTTAAAAAAATATTTCATTTTTAAAAAATTTTATTTTCAGTAGCCTATCACGGCTTAGTGAGGGACGGCTTACAAACCATCTAAACCTAAGAAAACGATACAAACATTCATTCTAATACCGGGATTCGAACCCAGGATCTCATGCACCATAGGCCGTTACAGAGGCCGGCAAGCAGCGTGTTAGGATTGAGTTTTTTTTTTTTTTTATAAGAAATACTACAAAACATGTGTTCGATATCTTTATCAACGAAAATAAACACTTTTAAAACTATGCTTCTACATTTTTATTTTATAGATATCATGCTTAGAAGAATGGTTTCCGGCCACCTTAAAATGGCTAAAAACGACATTCCTATAGACTGTTCACGATAAACTGAGCAATGTTTACATTTTTCTTTGAGCCATTTTGAAATCATTTTTAATGTTTTTGACTTGAATACTTCCCTGAAACAAAAAACAATTTAAACATTCCCGCAATCTCAAAACTTAACATATTTGGGCCAAACAAAATATAGTTTTTGGATATTAAAGGTGTTGGAGAGTGTTCAGTTTAAAGTGAACAGACTATAGACTGCTCACACGTGAAGAATACCAACTGTAATCGTACAACAAAATATAGAGAAGTGCGAGATGGACTTACTACGCGATTTCCGCAAAAAAAAAAAAATACGGTCACCACTTAAAGTCCAATAGGAAAACGCCAACGACCAAACCAGTCTGCACGACGTTTTTGCACCTCGCGCATTAAGGCGACATGGATGTTGACGGACAATTCAGTCTAGCTCTTATAGCCCGCCTGATTCCGTGTATAAAGAGTGCGTGGTACACAAATGAACGCTGAAAACATATATTCATTTCTACGCTTTTTTCGAAGCTAATATGGATAAAATACTCAATGACGATCCTAGATACTGGTATGTGCCAACTTTATGAGTAAATATTTATCCAGAGTTACTAATTCGTTATGAGTAGAGACATGAACTTTTCGCGAAAAGAAATTTGCCTCACTTTGTGTCAGTGACTAGTGTGCACGTCTGCAGACTTGCTTCACGGTCTGAGATTGGATGTTTTGACATTCGTGTGTCGTGGGATTTTACACGCAAATCACAGACGTGTGGTGTTGTTGTGATTGGTACAGTCAAATGAGAAACGTCACAGTTCAAAGGCACGTTGCCAATATATGTGAAGCAGAACTGCAGACGTGCACATAGGGCACTGGAACAAAGTGGGGCAAAATTCTTTTCGCGAAAAGTTCATGTCTCTAGTTATGAGTGATTTTTTTTTTTCGCTGCAGTAAAATGCACGAGTTTCCGGCGTCAGAGATTGTGCCTCAGAAGTTCGTAACACTATGAAAACTATTTTGTTTATAACGTTGGCTAAAACTATTGTCTAGGATTGCTATTGTTTAATTTTCGCAAATTGTCTTCCAGAAACCTACAGTTATAGAGAAATGCTTTTAGCGTTGAATTATGTACCACGTCCTCTTAAGTGTGTTCAAGCGGAGAAAAATTAATATTTTATGTATGTATGAAATTGTGTAAGATTTGTAGACGTTAGATTTTCCTCTTTCAAAACAATACATTTCCAGTTTTCTCATAATGGCATTTCAGAGTCGAAATTGGCCTATTTTTACATCATACAAAACTTGAAAACCAATAAACACTATGAAATGAAATAATTCAGATTACAACTACATGCCCCAAGCTGTTGCTTAAAGAATGTAAAGACGCATTACAACATTTGTTTATGTATTTGCTAATTTTTTGTTACACTTTTTTTGTAATTTTTTTTAAATACAGCAAAATTTTATAATGAATTTTCATATAGGCCTACTTCAAGCCGAAAACAGTGACACAAAGTTTTCATGTTTTTTTTTTTAATTCATTATGTTTACTGGTTTTCAAGTTTTGTATGAAGTAAAAATATGCCAATTTTGACTTCGTAAGGCCATTATGGGAAAACTGGACGAGCTAATTTTTTTTCCGTATGATCTAAATGTACTCTCGAGTCATTTATACAAAACTATCCATATTTTATACAATTATAAAATTATGACTTTTCTGCACTTGAACGCCCTTAAACGCTGCTGTATAGGGCTTATAAACTGGAAGGCTAGTATACCGCTGTCCCCCGATAGCTACTTCCTTGAGCGGGATTATTTATTGAATGATTAAGTGATGATGTGACAACGAAAGTATGCTTCAAAGACGTTTGTCATCAGTGCAGCATAGTAAAAAAATTTAACAGAAAATTATTTTGTACTATACATTTATAACATATTTTAGTATTAATTTCGAATGTAGTTTGAGCAGCATTTGCGCTGGAGTTCCTCTTCCCTTGCGAAGGAAACATCCGGATGTGTTGTTTTGACAGGAATCACAGAAAAACAACTGTTACTGAACACGTTGCAAATAAATATATATCGAGTGAGAAAACAGACAGAGGGCAGGACAACACAGGGTCATGACATGAAATGTAGTCCTACGTAGGAGAAGCGACGGAATGCAAGAGCGGATTGAACGGGAGAACCCCGAGTAAAACCCGCTGGTCAACAGCAACGTCCAGAACGTATGCGACATGCTAAATATGGCGATCGCCCTCGCAGTAAATTGAGCCAGGATCACCGTGGTGGCAGGCTAGTGGGCTACACAGCAACGGCATCAACACGCCATATTGACGAGTATTAACCAGTATACACACTCCCCACTATCAATCAATGGCCCTGCTTATCACTTATTAACTGCGACGCTGTATATCATTGTCACAAGTACCGAATCCTGAATGGTTCCTTTTCATACGGAACAATCCACTGTCCGCAAACTCGTTCGCGTAGGCCTCTTCTTGCAAAAGAACAGTTTTAACACTCAAAATTGTTTTAAGTAATTCGTAAAGATACACATTTCAATTTCAATATATTTCAAAGAACTAAATTCCCCTCCCTCCAAAAAGTTAAAAAGCAAATATAATAGGTTTCGGCACTCCAAATGTCATATAAGTGATAATATTAATACTGATAATATTCTAAAAGTGGCTAAATACAGTATTTTATTTTCTAAAACCATTCTCTTAGCAAAAAAAAATACACTGAAGGGTGCAAAAGAATGTGAAAAATCCGATATTACAGCTTTAGAAATGTTTTGGAAAGTTAATTTTTTCTTCATTACATTTTTTTTCAATACTTAGTTCTGTCCACCGCCCCACCACCATTTTTCCTTGCATATAGATTTTTTTTGTCAAAAACCTTCACGGGCTCACAATTCACCAACATTCCATCGTATTCGGATGAATGATATAGAAATGCATACGATACAATACAGACCGTCAGACAGACACATTCACTTCTCTCCCCCCCCCCCCAATACACGTATATTGATTGGTAACTTAAAAACAGAAATACGTTACAGGAGGAAATGTCATATTAAGCGCGTAATTCACTGAAGTACGCTGTGTACTTGAATGGTTTTACGAAAGGTCATGGTCTCTATATGCCAGTACCGAAGAAGACACGTATTATGGCCATGACCATTCATTTATTTCAAACAATAGCAAATAACTAGGGCCACGATTTTGTCGTGAAAAGATTTTTCCCCACTTTGTTGCAGTGTATCTCGTGCACATCGGTAGCTCTGCTTCATAATTACTGGCAGCGTGTCTTTGTTCATACACGTTTCTCATTTGACTGCACCAATCAGAATAAGATTATTGTGACTCCGTACGTCTGTAATTTGCCAAGGCAAGAGAGAGTAAAATAATCCAATTACGGGCGATGTAGCAGACCTGCAAATGTGCACATGACACATCGAAACCAAATGTTGCAAAAATCTTTTCACCATAAAATCGTGGCTCTACAAATAACTCAAATATTATTTTACCAAATGCTTTGAAAAAATTTGAGACTGTTTACAGTCATACGATAAACAATTTTGCCAGAGCGTTTCTTAAAATAACTAACCGTTTGATAGCATACAATTATTTTGCTTAGTTTTGACTTATTACCTGAGATTTCAGGGGTAAAAATCTAAAAATCCGTTCGGTGCATTGAAACATAAAAATTAATATACAAATGATTATATATAAGTGTTAAATCTGCCAGAATGAATTTTTTATATATTTTAAATTGCGTTAAAAAAATATTTTCGAAACCATTGCAAAACTAAAGAGAACCATTTACGTCGTCCTTATGCCAGAAATTCGGGAAGTGAAAACACGCATCGTTAAGCACGTTTCAGCGATTAAATTAGATTAGCATATTAATCTAAGCCTTTTTTTCCTCTTTAACACCCCCTTCCCTTTTTAATACAAAAATTAAAAAAAACTGAAGTTTTTAACTAGCAACGTGGGCGCTGGTTTGTCTAATCTGGACCGGGCGCGTACAAAGCAATGGAGGTTAAATGGCATTGTGAACCGTTGGCCATGAAGTGCGATTATATTAATTAGTTGTCGACATGTCTGAAGCTTTACTTTGTGTTAGGAAAATCGATATATTGAACTCATAATTAAAATTTCTGTCTGGCTCGCGAGTTTAATCACGTCAACGTTTATACCGAGGTTTACGTTCTTTGTAGAATAATTTAATTTTTTTTCAAGTACACTTAGTCAATCACTACCGTGAATAGAAAATCAACCACTTCTGGGAAAGTTTAAAATAATCACTGATTCACGCCGATGGATGGTGCAGTTTCAACAAATTGAATCAGTGAGAAACAAACTACTGTGAAATCGGTGACTATTCACTGATTCCGATAAAGAATGCCAGCTTTTCTCAAGTTAATTAGTGAATATCCCTGATTTTCCAGCAATTTTCACAGATTCAGTACGTGAAAACTGTACTTTGAAAACAACTGAAAAAATCCGTGCATATTCACTGATTCACGTGTGAGATGTTCAGTGAATATTCACTAATTAAACAGTGCATTTTTCACTAATTCAAATTGTTGAAACTGCCCCATCCATCAGCGTGAATCAGTGAATATTCACTAATTTCGATTTAGAGAATAAGGCATTTGAACACAATGATACAAACATCAATTTTTAAACGAAAATCAAGGGTAACTTATAATTAGAGACATGAACTTTTCGCGAAAAGAAATTTGCCTCACTTTGTGTCAGTGACTTGTGTGCACGTCTGCAGACTTGCTTCACGGTCAGAGATTGGATGTTTCGACATTCGTGTGTCGTGGGGTTTTACACGCAAATCACAGACGTGTGGTGTTACAGTAACCTTATTGTGATTGGTACAGTCAAATGAGAAACGTCA
>PNEQ01046800.1:0-23181 GCA_003012365.1 Medauroidea extradentata | reverse complement strand
GATTATTGTAACCGCAGATGCACCGCTGCGACCCTGGCGACCGACCGCCGAACTCGCCGGTTGTAAATATACAAATGTTGTCTCACGGACAAAGGTTAGAAACGCCTTGCTCTCCGAGCGGAAAATAGGTGGGAAAAACCTGAGGAAAAACGGTCGAGGGTAGAGCGGGGAGTAAAACAATCCTATGAAGAAATACTGTGCTGGGGAAAATAAATTTTGTTTCTTTTGTCGGTCCGTACAATTTCTGTAGCTGTGCTGTTTTTAATTCTACCAGCGATTCAATTACTCTCAGTTGCAGGAAAACGGGGCAAGTCTGACCTACATTCGTTAGTGAGACAAAAGCCGGCTTAACGAGAGAAAGGCGAATATTATAATTGGGATATCTGGCTGTTATTTCGTCGTAAATATTTGCGAGTTATTTTTAATCTTGTACCGAGATACAAAGTCTGATATCCCCAGAAGACTGGGGGAAAAAAAACTTACAACGAAAATTTAAAAAAACCGGCGAATAAAAAAGGAATAGTATCTGTTTAATAACGGTTTCTTCGTGTGTTGGTTTGAAAATACAGCTGACTTTTGTGTAACAGTTGCAAAGGACCAGCATTGAGTATAACCCCAACGTTCGTCCTGTGTTTATATCTTTCTTATTGTAAAAACTGGTTATAGTGTTTTTCTAACAGCGTATCCATCAAACCTTGTGTGACTGGACGATTATGTGGCTTGGTTCAGCTGTTTACTGACAAACCACAGACGTTCAGTAGTGCTGCATCAGAATTATCATTGACTCAGTCAAATAGGAACTCTCCAGTAACAAAAGAGTATCGTCGGAAATGAATTCAGTAAATTGAAGTCTATGAAACGACATACATTTTCCGCGATAAATATATATAATTATTGCCATCTCTTGTAGAAAGTCACGACACAGAATATTTAGTAATACAGAAGTGAAAAAGCAGGTAGGACAGCAAACTCAGCCACACATGCCTAGCAAAATGACTTCACTGGCCATGCTCTGCTAGCCGGCAGCCAGGCCAATAAGAAACCTGACGTAACATGCAGGAGCCAAACATACACGGGGCTGGTATCAACAACCTCGGACGGCCAATAAGCGGCGAAGTTCACTCTAAAAAAAGATCCGTCACATCATTTCACGTCTGTGCTACTAAGTAGTCTGTGGCCACGACATTCGATGTCGGAACTGTGCCAAGAAATGAAGTTTTAATTGAACTTTCACCTCTTCAACGGAAAAGGGTACCACTTATGTAAGAAGACTACCGAATGAGAAAAAGCTCTTTGCGATGGAGAGTGCACAAAACAATCATTACTAGCAAGGTTTTAATATATAAACCGCTGAATTCTACCATTGACGGCAATTACTAATCAATCGAGTCTTATAAAACTAGATTTATTATACGACATCAAACTGGACTCGAAGTTACTGCGTTTTCATACTTCTGCTGCTAGTCGAGTGTTTGTATGATACGCTTTCAGCAGTGGCGGCTCGTGGGTTGTTGCCAGGTGGGGCTGCAGATAGTCGGAACTGTAAACTCTTGATGAACGTGCCGTAGACCAACGACCATGAAATATTTGCCAGCTACTAGATGTGTTGTGGCCACTCAGTAGTAAGGGACACCTGCACATCAGCGTGTCAGTGGCTGTAGAGTCAACCAGCGCACAACCCTGTACAGGTCTTGGCAACTGCAGCCCTACCTGGCAACAACCCACGAGCCGCCACTGCTTTCATGGACTTTCAACCATTGATAAGAAGGGACCTGATATTCGCACAAGCTATAACTCAAGCTACTCCACGCAGTTTTACTTACCTTGCATCTCATAGTAAGCGCTGAGCTAATACAAAAGCAATACAATTCCGACTTTATGATGTGACATCACTATGTTAGCAAACAGCCTATTCAGTACACATATATTCTTGGAGGATAACATACAGGCAAGTGAACACGCAATTTTCCCCGGTTTATAATGATCGGAGATACTGGAAAATACTAATATTCGTGCCAATTGTTTCACCCTTTGAGATGATATTACTTATTAAAGGTGGTTCTCTCAGGGAGAACATAAGGGTGGCGTGCTCAGGCTAGTGGCAACTTACTGTCTCCACCACTCAACCAAAGAATATTTAGGAATACAGAAGTGTAATAGCCAGTACAACAGAGAATTCAGTCACACACGCCAGCAAAATGGCCTCCCTGGTCAGCAACATGGCGAAATCACTGACTGCCAATTAGCGTGAGACAGTTGCTCTGATAATCGGCAGCCAGGCCAATATGAAACCCGCCGTAACATGCAGGAGTCAAACATACACGGGCTGGCATCAACAACCTCGGGCAGCCAATAAGCGGCCAAGTTCGCTAATACCAAACGAGCCGCCTCGTGATTTCGAGTCTGTATTACTATTTAGTCTGTGACTCAACAGTGACTCCTGGGTAACTTCGACAAGGGATTAAGGTTAACTATCAGACTCCTCATAATTGACTCGGTGGAGCTTTTAATTACACCAAAAGCATTCAGTACAGTTGTACGACTGGCGTCGTATAATCTTGGCTTAGTGCCTGAAATACAGGGGAGCTTCTATATATATATATATATATATATATATATATATATATATATATTAAAACTCAGTTCCAAGCGGCTTATCGCTGAATACGGTTGCCGTCGACATGCAAACGGATTCGCGCGTGAGCTTGGCTGTGACCTCCTAGGGTCACGAGCGAAGTTCCAGACGTCCGGCCCTCGAACGACGGAGTTGGTCAGCAGGGGGACGACTTCCTAACTGACCTGGAGGCACCCAGCTGACGGACCGAAGAACCACCCCCTCGGTGACCCTGTCTCTGGTTATATACGTCAGAACTTCTCTCAATAGTTAGGATAACCTCCAGAGTGTTGTCATAACCGAGCGAGGTGGAGCAGTGGTAAAACACTTGCCTCGCATTCGGGAGGATCCGGGTTCGATCTCCGGCTTCGGCCATCCTGATTTCGGTTTTTCAAGGTTTTCTGAAATCGCTCCAGGCGAATGCTGGGATGGTTCATTCAACAGGCCCTGGCCGATTATTACAACCCCCTCCCCCCTCCCCGTGTTCCACTACCAAAGCCTTGTGCTGTTCGAGGGCACGTAAAACGACTGCCTGCGGGCTGAGAGCTGCGGTGATATCCGTAACACAGCGTAGTTTGCAAAGCAGTGTAGTAGCATCCTGTGTTTTGAACGATTGTAAGACGGTTGTATGGCACAGTTTATCTGTTTACAAATAAATCAAAAAATTTCGGTGTTGGCGAATAGGTAGGGCCACGAACTTTTCGCGAAAATAATTTTTCCACAGATTGCCTCAGTCCCTTATGTGCGAATCTGCAGCTCTGCTTCACGGGGCAGTTAGTTGATGTTTAAACACTCACGTGTCTTCGTGTCTTAAGGTTGTACCCATAAATCACAGACGTGCTGTGATGCAGAGTGTACCTTATTATGATCGGCACTAGGGAACGGATCTAACTGTAGGTTTTGGGGCGGGCCCATTCCTCAAAAGTCGCTAAGCCCACACCCCGAGTCAAATACGGGGGATTCGGAGGTCATCCCCCGGAAAAATATTCTGTGTTTAAGGCGTAAAATGGTGCTCTTTAAGGCGTTTCCTAAACAAACAATCGAATACACCACTTTAAACACTTGAAATACATTACAGATTATCTCAGTCATTGGGGAATCATCAATAAGGAAAATAGAGCGTCAATGATAAACACGTTGCACTAAAGCCTAGCAAACAGTTAACCTTGCCCGCGACAAACCAGTTATGCCAACTGTAAAATACCCACTATCCTGTAGTGCGGGTATAAGCAAAGGCGCGAAGGCACGGAGCAATTGAAGCCAAGAACTGCGTGTTCGGGTGAGTATATGCTAGTGAAGTCTAGTTTGTCACATAATAGTAACGAGAATTTAGCTCGTCTCTAGTTACTGATTTGTCGGTGCCGTGTACTTGTTTGGTCAAAAGTTACAATATTCCAACAACTAAAACTAAATGACAATTTATAAATGTTGAGCGGTGAACTGCGTGGATCACAACTTTCTTTTGTGTTTTTCGCGGTATATAAATAAAAATATCATAAAACTAACTTTTTTGTAATATGTCATTACGAGTGAATGATAGTGTGTTGCAGAAAAACCTCACGATAAAAAAAAATTAAAAAAGAAAAGGAATACCAGTGTTAACTGTTGCCAACTACAAACATATAACAAGTTTCCGAAAAGGCATGTAGTCACAACGTAACTATGTTCCTTTGCGGAATTGTATATTACGTGTTCATTGGCAACACATAATAATACTTATAGGTACGTCAATTTCGCTGGTTCATCTGGCAGCAGCCTAGACTGGTCAGTCCTATACACCCACTGCCCACAATCGATTATATCTATTGGCTTATAACCGTACAAGCAGGTAGCAAGCGATAGCACTTCGCATTATTTCCTTATTTACTACTGGCTTGCAGTAGTCAAACGTGTTTCGTAACAGCCGCCAGCAAGTCACAAATATGTCAATGAAGTATACATAATTGGCGTTCAACCTGACCTGGAGTGTATATGCGAAATTTACGTACCTCTAATAATACTGTTTTTTTGTTCACTTTAGTATTATCGTTGGTTTTTTCTGCACGTCAACATTCGCTTGCAATGTCGTATGTACAAGGAAAATGTACACTTTATAACACTAACCTAATTGCAGGAATCACATAAGGATCACATAAAATTATTGTAACTGGGATAGATTTAGTTCATCTTCAAAGTTAGCATAGTTGTTTTACCGTATTCTGTATTTTTAGTCAGCGCTTTTCTTTCTGCTGCGGGACGTTTCGCTTCCTCATTTCTTCATCGCGTGTTGGTACTCCTGCTCTGCGACTTTCGTTCGTCGACTTGCTCTCAATACAGTAGTTTTAACAGGAATGTAGATTACAATCCACGGAGATTAAACATAATCTATCTACTACCTGTCAGAACATTTCGAAGACTTAAATGGATTCCGTGACGTTCTGTTTCAGCTACAGCATAGAAACTTAGATTACCTGTTAAGCAGAACACATACATAAATTGCAGTTTATCAACTTTGATTTTCAGCAGAGTTTGATTACATTCTGACTACATTTCCATTTAATCTTAGAAAGCACGATTTCATATCCAACAGAAAATACTCAGAAACTAATTTCATACGTATATCCGTGTTTGTTAGAAATTTGTTCAATGCGTATTTTCAGTTGTTTTGTACATCAATTAAATTTGTAATTACATCTGTTAGGAACAAAATAATAAATTACGACGAAAAAAATACATTAACATTACTATACTGTCGTAAAGGTAACCTCCCAACTCACCTTCCTATTTCCTCCCAACTCACCTTCCTATTTCCTTTCCCCTAAACCCTCATTCCACTTCCCTAATCGTATTTCCTGACAGTAGATGATGTTCAAGTTTGAAATTCTTATGGGAATACGCAAATAATTGACTAAAACTGCTACATAAAAAAATATTACACTCGTTACACCACATCTAGGTATTATATAACCAGATATTGACTGAAAAATATAATATTAGACGTGGAAATGTTTTCGCATAAAAATTGTGAAAATAAATACTATTTTTTTGGCCGTACAAATGTTTCATATATTTATAAATAATTCTTAAGGCTTTTTAAAAATTTTCAGTACCGTAAAGCGGGTATTGTCTAATTTTGGCTTTACTTTGCACTACATATTTTCGTTGTAAGTGAAGGTTTGCAGAATCAATAATTGTCGAAGACTTTGCCATTCATAGCTTTAATAATAAGCAATACTTAGAGTGACTATTATCCTGGAATTACAACATAGAACGAAATAAATCTAATGGTGCAAAGTTACCCATGGGGTTTCAAAGTATCCTCACTTTACGGTATATCCATGCTATTCAAATACTTGCAACATTAATATTGCTCCGTAGAAAACTATAATATAACACTTAGGGAGCTGAAAAATTGACGTTTTCTTTTGGGAACAAGCTATAATTCTAACTACTTTAGGCTATAAGTAGAGACACTGGTAAATCGCGGGAAAAGTTGATTATTTGCTGGACTCCAACATGCTATGTATAACACTGAAGGTTTTGCGCCTATATTAGATACCGATTATATAAAGCACTGTGGCCCTCTTCAACAGACCCAATTATAATCGTACAGTTTTAACACAGAACGTATGTGATTTGCCAGAAAACTGTTGACACGTGTCACGATGGAGATACTACAGTTTATAGGAGACTATGTTAAATATTTCCGCGATTTTCCAGCGTCTCTAGCTATAAGTTAGTGTTACTTTCGCGGTTGGGCCTCGACTTTCATAACAGCTCCTGGAAGTCGCTGAGTCAATAATAACAGAAACGTAACTAAATGAAGGCCCACGTCACTGAGTTAGTGAGCAGCCAATGAGAAGCTATTATCTGCTTGAGTTCATAGATATTCTTGGAGGCTTGACTAACAGTCGGTGAACCTGCGAATTTTTCCAGTCTCTAGAAATAATAATACAATGAAGCTAGGGGACTGAAAATTTTCTCGATTGATTTTATAAGAAGGTCAATTTCAAACGTTTGACTATTTCTTTGACGTCAGCAATTGTATTACAAGTTATAAGTAAGGAAAGGAATACATTGTCAGTTCAATGACTCACACGATATTCAAGCGCCGACCATTTGTCCGTTAGCTGCTACTCATTCAAACAGCAGACGGTGAACGAACAGCCGGGGCTTGAGTATACGACAATGGATTCTAACATGCAGGTAATTTAACTCGTGAAAATTTCCTTCCTCTATCAATCGGTTATCTTGGATACAGTAAAATGTCAACTCGAGGCTTTAAGGCCTCGATCTTTAGTTTTGCAGTGGTTTCAAAAATGTTACTTTTTTTTAACGCGAATTAACACATATAGCAAAAACTAATCTTTCAGTTTTAACACGTATATATCATAATTTTTAGCTGAATTTTTCTGTTACAGTACACCAAACGGATTTTTTTAGATTTTTGCTCCTGAAATATCACATATTTTGTTGTAAAAATATGCCAAATTGAAGCAAAATAATTTTTTGCTATCGAACGGCACATTATTTTGCAAAACTCTCTGCCGAAATTGTGTATCATATGACTGTACACAGCCTCAATTTTTTCAAAGTATTTGGTTAAAAAATATTTGAGTTACTTGCAATTGTTTGAAATAAATGAAAGATCATGGCCTTATGGGCCTTAAAGAAGTGACCCGAGTGATGTTTGCTTGGGTATAAAAAGTGAACCTGTCTAGCAGTTTGCGTGCGGTATTTACAACTTGGTAAAAGGGCCGCGGTGGTCGAAGGGTCAGATATCTGACTCCCAACCTAGGCGATCCGAGTTAGATCCCCGGTGAGTTCGGTCCCGGATTTTTCGCACGTGGGAAACCTGGAGGACGGGTTTTCTTAGGAAACTCCCGTTTTCTCCGCCTCTATCATTCCACTGCTGCTCCACGCTCATCTCACCCTCACCTCATCAATTCCTCGGACCGGACGGGCGACAAGCAACTCGCTAGTCGAGCAGCCGTCCCAACCTACAACCTGGCCTTCTCTCATATACAATGTGGCCCTGCCTGAAGGCGGAAACACGTGGTGGATTTTCATGTACACCCTGACCTGACCGAACATACTGGTTACGTTACCGAGAAAACCTACCTAACTTTAGTAAGTTAATTTTTAAATAGTTTCTGTAGATCTTCTGTTTGACTGGAATGCTGCCAACTCTGAAATTTGACTGGAATACTGCCAACTCGCGCGAACAACTTAACGTTCGTGATTCTTCAGTAAACAGATAAATACAGAAAGTAATTTTTCGTAAGAAGAATTTCGCATCAGCTTTCTTAAATGTCTTACCCCGTGTACATCTGAAGTTATTTTTGTTTTTGCCAAGGCGTCACCCATTTGACTGTGCTGGAGTAGGGTTAGATTATATCAGTCACAAGACCAGGTTTTGTCGATCACCAGTATTCGATTCAAAGTTTTTTTTTAATGACGGGAATCTAAAAAAATACCTACACATTATCCACATGATAAACGTTTTTGCGAAATGCTAACGTTCACAGTTAATTCTTAGCATGTATTATGTTTACATTCAAAATAATATTAGTTTTTCTAACTGAACGAGATCCCATCAGTTGAAATTTTGAACACCAAAAACTTGAAATTTTGGCTGACCTACCCTACCCTCGTGAATTTTCATAAGTGTATGGTCAGTTGTATATCTGACAAGGTATCGTGGGAATCAGTACGTGTATTCATACATATAACATATTGTAAGGTAAATGTGTACACTCTGTCCGCATATACGTGTTCATTGGCTGCTGCTCCAGTGAGTGACCAGTGTGTGTTATCACAGTCCTCAAGATTGAGTTTCATAAACAGTTATCCAATACCGGAAGTGACTCACGTGCATAGGTTTCGAAATATAACGTCTCCTTAAATGAATTCGCAAAATTTCCGGGTCTGATGATTATTTCACGAGTTCTATTATTAGAGTTTTAGAGTCCTCTGTCATGTATGTATTTAAGCCTCGACAATGTATCCATTAGCTGCTACTGACTATAACAGCAGACAATGAATCAATAGATGAGTAGAGGCCGGAAAAATTCGCAGGTTCACTGAACTATAGGCTAGCTTCCAAGAATATATTATGTGTAATCGTGCTGACAGCAACTGTTTATTATCTGCTCGCTGACACTGTGAAATGGGCCTGTATTCAGAGACAGTTTTATTATTGGCTGAGCTACTTCCAGGAAGTGTGGAGTAAGTTAACGGCCAATTGTGAACGTGATACAGACCTATAGTTGCTGGGACTATAGCTTGCGCCTAAAAGAAAACGCGAATATTTTCGGGGCTCTATAGATGAGGGCTTGAATATGTGTAGACTAGTGGGCTATAACATTTGTGTCATTGAACTCTGGAATTTTTCCTTTCCTAGATATTAGTTCAGAATCCCTAAATACGAGTTTCATTAAAAAAAAGTTGCCCAAATCGCTAAGGTCCAGTATTACATCTCAAATTAACCGGTAAAATTTCCAGCTCCTTAGATAGGTAGACATACCGGAAATTATAACGAATACCGTCAAGCGGGGTGACTTTGTGCCATGTAGGGGTGACTTTGTGCCACCTCAGACGTTTTATTTTTAGGCTACTTGAGTAAGAAATAAGTAACACGAGGTCAGTACTAAATCCCAACTAGTTAACTCGTCCATTAAAATTTTATAATTTTTCATTACATGGCCCCAAAATAAACATTTTAAGTGGCACAAAGTCACCCCAATTAGGCGCAAAGTCACCACATTTGGAGGTACATTTTTTGCAAAAAAAAAAAATCAAACTTAGCACATTTCAGTTTATTTTGTAACTGAATTACAGTTTATCAGATACGCCTTTAAGTATTAGGGGCGAATAACAAACGTGCTGTGAAATAAATAAAAAAGGAATACCATGCTGCCACACCGAGCGAGATGGCGCAATGGCAACTCGTTTAACTGTAATTCGGGAAGGCCTGGGTTCAGTCCCCGGCTCCGACGATTCTGAGTTCGGTTTTCCATGGTTTCACGAAATCAATAGAGCACGATTTAGTTGCAAGAATATTTTTTCGCCATTTTCTTTCAATTCCTTACGTGCTCATCGTTTGTCCTACCTCATGGTTATTGGCAGCGTATATTTGTTCAGACACGTTTCTCATTTGACTGCACCAATCAGAGTAAGACAATTGTGGTATCAGACGTCTGTGATTTGCGAGAAGAAACCAAAGACAAGAGAGAGTCTGAACATCCAATCACTGACCATGAAGCAGAGTTGCAGATGTGCACGTATAACATTGAAACCAATTGTTTCAAAAATATTTTCGCCGTAAAATCGTGGCTTTAGTAATCACTCCAGAGAAGGTACCTGACAGAAGGCCATGACAGCTTCCTCCATCGTTTCCAGTCTGTAAGAACCATCGTTTACTGGCTGTAATAACCTCGCTGTCAATGCGTAGAACATTTCGCGTGTTCACCAGGTAGCAGCCTATAATTCTACGTCCTATATATGCAATGACCAAAGTCGAATTGACATTGGCTTCTAACCGAACAAGAGGCTGACACGAGTACTGTCTTGTAGTCGGCAAGCCGTCACCCAAACACAGAAATAACAGTGAAATATACGTTTCTTGACGTTCACCCTTAGCGGCGAAGCGTGGTCGTATTCCTAAGCAAGCACGACTATACACTTTGAGCACGCGGCAGATATGTTGTTGAGACATCGGTGTATTACTGGAGAGTTAGTTCCTCGCTACTGGCTGTGCAATGTACCTGCTTCTACCAGTCAAATGGTTCCACAGACAACCAAGAGTTCTGTATAGTCACTGCTAATCACCGCTTGCCCTAGAACACTTCACGCTTCGCCACTGTATAACCCTGATCTGGATGCAATAACCGAAATATTCTTGCCTCCATCGATGACTAGAGATGATGGTTTATCGCTGGAAAACTTGACTGTTTGCTGGGTTTCAACGTACGTTCAGCTGACCAGAAAATTACTGGCTTTCGCTTGGAGGTAACGCTGTTTACCCAATTTGACCGAGCCAATAAGAATCCCACTTTTGTGATAGTTGGTGCCTGTTAATGGTTTGCAGTCAGCTACGCTGGGTCAGACGTACATCTCCCAATCAAAATGTTTCATTTAACTACGGCGTTTTCACGGATATGTTAGCACAAAACACTTCCGCGATATACGATCATTATAGAGATGATGGTTTATCGCGGGAAAAGTTCACTGTTTGATGGATTTCAAAACACGTCCAGCTTACCAGAAGATTACTGGCTTTAGCTTGTACGTGGAGCTGTTCCCCTATTTGACTGAGCCAATAAGAATCCCGCTATTGTAATATTGGATGCCTGGTATTGGTCTGCAGACAGCTACGTTGTGTCAGTGTTTTCAAGACTATCTTGGCACAAAACATTTTCGCGATATACTATCATCTCTAACGATCATCTCTAATGACGACTTGAGAGAGACATGTTATTTTCGTGTTTTTTTCTAATAACATATTAGATTGCCAGCTATTGTTCTTTCACGCGACGTCTACCACTGCGCCTACAACGTAGTAAATTTAACGGGAAACACTCTGAAGCAATAATTAAAATTCCCACGGTAGACAGACCACCCGCCAGTACAGCAGTCAAATGACATCATTGTAATGAATAGTGACCTGAAAATTCGCGTTCCGTTCTCGGCGGGGTCGTTCCCCGGAGTTTCACATGGAGGAATCGTGCCGTACGATTCAGTTGGTCGGCAAATTTTTATCGGGAATCTCCGGTCTCCCACCGCCCCCTCAATCCGGCGGTGCTCCATTCTCACCTCATTTTACCCCTCACAAGCGCTAATAACTTTGATGTTAGCGGTGGCTGAATGGTTAAACCATTAGCCTCCCACCAAGGCGATCCGGGTTCGATTCCCGGCGGGGTCAGTCCCCGGATTTTCGCATGTGGGAATCGTGTTGGACGATGCCGTTGGTCGGCGGGTTTTCTCGGGGATCTCCTGTTTCCCCCGCCCCTTCATTCCGGCGCTGCCACACACTCACATCATGTCATCACTCACCAGCGCTGAAGACCTCGATGTTAACGAGTGATAAATAAACGCTGAAAACATCAATTTATTTCTACGCTTTTTTCGAAGCCATTATGGATAAAATACTCAATGACAATCCTAGATAATGGTATTTGCCAACTTTATGAGTAAATATTTATCCAGAATTACTAATTCGTTACGCGTGATCTCTTGCGCCGCAGTTAAATGCACGAAATTCCGGCGTCAGAGATTGTGCCTCACAAGTTCATAACACTGGTAACAATTTAGTTTACAACGTTGGTGAAAACTGTTGTTTAGGATTGCTATTGTTTAATTTTCGCAAATTGGCTTCAAGAAACCCACAGTTACAGATAAATGCTTTTACGTTGAATTATGCACCACGCCCTCTTAAGCGCTGGCCAAATTCTCTCGCTCACGTAATGTTGAGAGCTGACCAGAATCTCACACTTATTACAAGTAGGACAATATATAGTAAACTGCAAAATAATGAATACTTCCTCCGTAAAACTTCATCATGAATCCGGGATGTGAAAAACCTGGCAGTGAGTGGCCGGACTCCAGGAGATACTGCAAGGGGAGGCTGGGGTTAAAAATACTCGCTCAGTCGGCATGCGCGCACCACGTCTGTTTTTAGTTGGCCGAGCTAGCGGGACGACAGTTGTTTGTACGAGCCTTCCACGTGCTGTGTTCATGCTGTCTCTTCTGCACACACAACATTTATTTATATGCCGATGGCCCAGTTCAAACAGGAAACAACTACAAATTTTCAGTTTTAAGTAAAAAGCATAAGTAAGCTGTTCACTATAAATGAGCACTCTGCTGAACTTGTAATTAACTAAAAATATGTTTTATTGGGCTAATAGATGTTAACTTTTGAATGTGTTGAAACGTTTACACTGGTTTTTAGTTCCCTGGAAGTTTTCATATTAAAAATAGTTACCATGGCTGCAAAACGGCTGCCAGAAAACTTTATGTAGTGCTCACTTTATCGTGAACGCCATACAGAAATATTTCAGTTTCGTTGAAAAATCTGTTAATTGAGATATTTGGTGGTGCTAATTTGTAACAAAATTATAGAGGCAACCGTTTAAGGTGTTTAAAATGCTTGTAGTCTGCCTTCGCTGAAATTATCACACATTAAATTAAAATAAATACAATTTCTAGAACATTACAGACAATCAGAGTAAAGTGCTATGTTATTAAAATAACGGAATTTACGTGTTTTTATTTTCAACTGGGTGGAGTGCACTTCTGTCTATGTGCTGGTGAGCCAAACTGAAAAAGTGCAATTTTTTAGCAGTTTCCCTTTTCATCTGGGCCATCGAACTGTCAGCCCTGCAACCTATCCCCGCCCGGAATGAAGGGTGGTCACGTGACGAAAAACACGTAACTTTATACTTGTAAAATGTAATGTTAGTTTGATAATATTTTCTTGTGACTATATTTTCCACTTGGGAGAATTATTTACCTGTCATAGTCTTCGCACAGCGGAATTTATAAGTCAAAATTTGCAAATTCAAGGAGGAACATGCAAATAAGAAAAACCAACTGTCTTACAGGAACGAAATAATTTACGCTGAAGTAACATATTATGGGCCATATGCTAAAAGTTTTAAAAATACACAACGGACTCCCTTTATGTTTTTTAAAAGTTGATACAATTTATACGAAGAAAATTCTCATTATTTTCAGAACTAAAAAAAACATAATTTTGTGTTTTTAAATTTTTAAGCATATGACCTACGTAAATGTTAGTATAAAATATTGTAACTTATTTCATTCGAGTATAAGTCAGTTGGTTTTGTTGTTTAAATGTTCACGTAATTTGCAAATTTTTTCCTTTGACATGTCACTATGAGACTACCACAAAAGCTAAAATTTAGTAATGGTAAAATATAGCCACAAAGAGCGTCTATAAAACAAACACTACGTCACAGACTATATAGTAATACAGACGTGAAATGAGGTGGCGGCACATTTGATACTGACGAACTTCGCAGCTTATTGGCTGCCCGTATTTGTTGACACCATACCCCGGCTATGTTTGGCTACTGCATATAAAGGCAGGTTTCCTATTGGTCTGGCTGCCAGCTAGCAGCGTTGCCGCCGTACGTTGATTGGCGGTAGGCGTTTCTGCCATCTTGCTGGCCAGGGAAGCCATTTTGCTGGCGTGTGCGACTGAGTTCGCTGTTCTACCGGCTATTTCACTTCTGTATTCCTAAATATTCTGTGACTACGTCGTACAAATATAAATAAATGCATTGTTGCCACTTGAACACTCTTAAGGTGGCCGCCTGGGAGAACATAATTTTGCGCGTTCGAGGCTCAGAAGTGTGGAAGCGGTAACAAGGACACATTTACATGCATCACACTTCCTTCTAGACTCTAGGCGCTAGTCATTGAAGTGGCGTGCAGTCTTCATGTCGATAACTCATCTCAACGAGACATTCAGTGGTGACACTATCATTTTCTGATATAATATTCAGTATAAAGATGTGTTGTACTCGTCTATACCTTCTCAAGCATTCTGAGCTACGACTTTCATACCTAAAATGACCACAAAAACACCCGAATTCGCCATCTGCAGCAACGTGAAAATAAACTTTACATTATACATGCAGGAGGAGCATAAATGAGTGTACACGTTCTCTGATGCTATTCCTCATCAGAAATTACATACACGCGTTGAGTTTTCGAACAATTTTGTAACTGCCGAAGCTGTAGTGCGCTTGGCGAGCTGGGTAGGTGGCCAGCTTAAGGCCATGATCTTTCATTTATTTCAAACAATTGCAAATAACGCGAATATTTCTTAACCAAATGCTTTGAAAAAAATTTGAAACTGTGTACAGTCATACGATACACAATTTTGTCAGAGAATGTTTTAAAATAATGTACCGTTTGCTAGTAAAAAATTATTTCACTTCATTTTGGCTTATTTTGACCACAAAGTGTGTGATTCTTCAGGGGCAAAAATTTAAAAATCCTCTCGGTTTATTACAACAGAAAAATTCAGATACAAACGATGATATATACGTGTTAAAACTGTAAGAATGAATTTTTGATATATGTATTAATTTTCTTAAAAAAAAAAAAATTAGAAACTACTGATAAACTAAAGTGCGAGGTCTAAAACCAAGTCCGGTAGTTAAACAGTTTTTTATAATTTATTTTACTCTAATATAATTTTTGTCATTAATCCCCACGCCGTTTTGTCATAAACATAAATTGAACCTAATTGTTTAGGTAGTAATAAACCTCGCGTATTATTTCAACAGAATTTTTCGCCATTTTTAAAGCAAATAAACAATATCATGCAAAATAATTTTTTTGTTTTATTTTTCCGAAGCGTAACCGTTAAAAATTCCGAGATGTTTGCAACAATGCTAAAAAAAATTACCCTCACCTGACATTAATTCACGTCTCGTCATGCAACACAGCAATTTAGTCATTAGTACTTTCTGATGTACCGGTTAGTCATAAGTAAAACGACTTCTGCACAAGATTGTTTGAATGGCTTTCGTGCACATCTGCAGCTATGTTTACTAGTTATTGGCAACATGTCTCTGTCTATATAAACAGAAGATTACTGCGACACAACACGTCTGTGACTTGCAGAACCTCATTAGAGTATCCAACCAGTGAATATGAAATACAGATACGTGTGCACATAAGACGACGGTGTAAACTGGCGAAATAACATCGCGTTGTCCAAAATGTGTGGTCTTCAGTCTTAAGTAATGTAAATTAAAGCTTAAGAGTATTGCATACTTGTTTCAAATTCCCGCGTTTGGTGCGTGCGGTCAGCGAAGCTATAAGAGGCAAAGTACGAAACTTGCCGTGAAATGTATCGCCTCTATTTGCAGCGCGCTAAACTAACGTGCAAAGGTTTTCGCAGTATCTTATTTCTTATGGGACTTTAAAGGCGACCCTAAAATTTTATTTTTGGATAGTATCAAGTTAAACGCCAATGCACACATTTATTTTTTTTGCACGTAAAAAATTCAGGTGGTATTTTCTTAGTAACCGCAGTCTAAAAAAACCGTTGTTAGCCATTTTCAGAGACCCCAAAATCATGTTTCTTACAAGCGTGCTGAATTTTTAAAAATGAAGAAGTTTAATTTTAAGTGTATTTTCTGTTCGTACATAACCGTAATAGGAATAATTAAAATGGATTCGCGTAAAAAATGAATCGTGTGACGTGCTTCAACACCGTCCATGCGATGTCTGACTTGACTTCACGCCACGGAATTTAAATTGGGGATTAATATTAGAGTGTACTGTGAACAGTTCCTCAAGTATAACGCTTTTAGACACAAAGTGTTGAACGAAAAATTTCCCTAAAAAAATTCCTATATAATTAATTTTAAAATAATTATTTTCTGAGACAATATGACATTTAAAATTACTTTAGGTGTCAACCATTAAAATAAATTATCTAAGTTTGTAATTTGTCTGTGTACGTCCGGAAATGCCACATAGAATATTTTTACAATGCTTTCTCTGTAACATTTATCAAAAATAAATTTTAACTTTGAATTCCTTTTGAAACTATGTTGCTACAAGATTGGTAGGCAGAAATCTTAGCCGCAAATGCAGCACTGAAAAAAAGAGTATAGATGCAGGTACCATATTTGTGTTAAAATAGGGACAACACAACAGTTTGGGCATTGGTACTACTCTGGACAGTTCCTTCAACAATCTGTTTAGTAGAAGAAACAAAGAGCCTTGTTGTTTTTACACACCAGATGGTAACTTCTACAAAACAAATTGTTGAAGGAACTGTCCATAGTAGTACCAACAATCAAACTGTTTTGTTGTCCCTATTTTAACAGAAGTATGGTACCTACAACTACACTCTTTTTCCAGTGAGTGTAGTGCTGATGTACGCCAAATACACATAAATTGCACATTGCCACTGTTAAAAGCACGAGTGTTAGTAATTTATTTATTGATATTCTGGTATCTTCATTATCATTTGCTCGCTCTTATACACACACAATCACTTATGTCGTAAAACGAGGTGATTGGGATTATGCAAGGAGACTTCATTATATGATTTTATTATTACAAAGATGTTTATGTTCTGTGTGTTTCAACTGTAAGTAATAATGTAATTTCATATGGACGGTATTGTTTGGAATTTGTAGTAAATAATTTTTCAAACTATATTCAGGACAGCCATTAATAAACTGTGTCACAGGTCATTCCATATGTCTAGAGACCGAAAAAAATTCCCGGGATCACTGGCTAGCCTGCAAGAACATATGTCAGGCAGCAGATGCTCATTAGTTGGTTGCCGTTAAAGTGATATAGTTCTGTATTAGTTATATTTTCATTATTGTTTCAGACACATTCAGGATGTGTCAAATAAGACAATGGACCAATTGCAAAGGTGACGCAAACTTACAGTTGATAGAAATCTAACTAGTGCCCAAATGAATACGCGAATTTTTCAGGTCTCAATATGTCCCAAGTCAACCCCGTTTAACGGTTTATGTATGTGTATAAATGTATACTATACTTAAATGCATACAATTGCTAGAGATGATGGTATATCGCGAAAATATTTTGTGCCAACATATCCTTGAAAATGCTGTAGTTTCTTGTTACAACGTAGCTGTCTGCACACCAATAACAGGCATCAAGTACTACAATATCAGGATTCTTATTGGCTCTATCAAATAGGGTAACAGCCGCACGTCGAAACTAAAGCCAGTAATCTTCTGGTAAGCTGAACGTGTGTTGAAACCCAGCAAACATTCAAGTTTTCCCGCGATAAACCATCATCTCTAACAATTGCACACACGTGAATTGTACATATATAATTATATATATGCCTATATACACACAAAACTTAACTAATTTTCCTTCATACACAACCCTACAATGAAACACAGCGTACAATGACCGAGTGGCAGAGAGTTATTTCAAACAAGATTAACAGTGGTACCGAGAAGGTTTCTGTATCCATATTGTTCATCTGACTAATTCAGAAATAACTTTGTTTATGTAGGTACATGTATACCTATGTATCTATCAATATATATATATATATATATATATATATATATATATATATATATATATTTATAAGTTTGGTGAAAAAAACATTGATTTCTTTAGCACACTGCAAAGAATAATATTTCGCAAGTTGCCGCTCTCGTAATTGTGCGAAGAGTAAAACAGTTTATACAATTTTATTAAACTGCTTTCACAACGTCGAATCAGGCGATCCTTTGACAAATTATTATATTTTCATGTCGCTTTAACCTGACGAGTTTTCTGCGAACTGCTACGAATATTTAGGTTTTTATTTATTCGCGACATTAAACGGAATAACAAGGTTTTATGCATATATTCGATTAAACCAATCTAGTTACTTCCTTTGCTTTGGTGTGAACGGAAAACAATTTTTCGCTCTTGTGTATACAAGGTATTTCGTATTACCTGGTAGCGATAACAAGATTTCTCCGAACAATACCATTCAACGCTACCGCTCTTTCTTTGTAATAAAAACAATACCGTGGTAGATATTATATAAAGAGTCCAGTAAAATATTATATTTGTTTGGTTAACTTTTGTGTATCCTAGATCAGCAGATGGACTTGACATACACGGAGAAGGGGGTATGAGGGAATCGAACCCGGGCACTGCAGAATGCGAGGTTAGTATTTTATAACAGCTCCATGTAGCTCGATATCATGAAAAATATTTTGTTACATAATACCTTCCAAGGTAAGGACAATTCATTAACACAAGTACTAAAATTTATTCATGGTAGAAAAAATTGAATGTAGGTTATAAGTATCAGCACCAATTTTAACGCAAGCTTTTACATCCACGTTAATTTACGTTTCGAGGCGCTGCAACTGAGAAAACATTTGACCTTAACTGTTCATGCATGTATTGTAACAGAACTTTATTTAATTTTCAGAAATAGTGAACAATACAGTGTTCTTTATTGTTTTAAGAAATTTCCTTTGGTGCAATTAAACAGTTGCAACTGTGGACTTGTTCCCTTGTTTCAACTTGTTTAGCTGTATTATTATTTTTTTTTTCGCGTAAACTAGAACAGATATCAAAACTCAGTTTGCCAGGTTTGTTTATAATTGTCTTCTCCATGTTGGCTGACTTTTTCTAGGCAGTAAATACTATGGTTTTAACTACGTACGTAACTAACGAAATTCTTGTTAACTGACTTTTTTTGTCGAAACTGTATAATTTCTTGTTTTGAAAACAATAATGCCTGTCATGGGAATAAACCACTTTCAGCAAAACTGCCACAGAAATTTTCAATATCTGCTCTCGTTTAAGTGAGTGAAAGATTTTGGTCAGCGCTTAACATCGAGTAGTTCAGCGCTGGTGAGAGGTGACATGAGGTGAGTATGGAGCAGCGCCGGAATGAAAGGGTGGGGGAAACGAGAGATCCCCGAGAAAACGATTCCCAAATGCGAAAATACGGGGACCGACCCTGCCGAGAATCGAACCCGGATCGCCTTGGCGGGAGGCGAGAGGTCTGACCCCTCGGCCACCGCGGTCCCTGCTCTCGTTTACACTGAAAAAAAAATTTTGTAGAAAGTTTACCGTGCAAAATTATTTTGTTAGTGGCCACAATATTTTAGTGGTGTCAACAAAATGTTTTTGTGGTGTTTACAAAATAAACTTTGCAGGGTAAATACCCACAAAATATTTTGTAGCTGTCACGAATAATTTTTTTTCCGTGTAAGTTTAAAAAAAGTATTATCGCGCGTGGTCATAAGTACGTAGCAATCTTGAATTTTTTTTTTTTTTTGTTTTTTGTGTCATACCTTTTTTTTTTGTGACAATGTACGGAACTTTAATAGTTTGTTACAGTGAATACTACATAGAAACCTAAGAAAAATTAAACTTTTCCCGCGATAAATTAGTAGTCCTACATTTTATTGGGCGAAAATGTTTGTTGAAAGTATGCATTCGAGTGAAACACTAACTGATAAGACATCCTTGATTTTCGCGAGAAAAAAAATGTTTGCAAGTCTCACGTGCACATCTGTAGCCTTGCTTCGTGGTTATTGGCTGCGTGTGTTTGTTCAAAGGCGTCACTTATTTGACTGCACCAATCAGATCAAGGTTACTGCGGCAGCACACGTCCGTGATTGGCGGGCAGAACCCCATGAAGCTGAGAGATATAAACAGCCAATCGCTGACCATGAAGCAGAACTGCAAATGTGCACGTAAGGCATTGAAACAAAATGGTGTCAAATTCTTTTCGTGAAAATCCAGGGTTCTTTACTAGTTGGTACAGACATAAAGAAACGGAAGTTTTAATGATTCCGTGCTTCTGCAAGGGATGTAATCCAGGTCTCCGGGATCAACGTTTAAGTCTGTGCTCCCGTTGCTGTAAGCTTATGTAGCCCGACTGCGGACCAAGGAAGACAAAGCTCGAAGATTGCAACTGTCCCTGGTATGGTTAGTACTGAGAGGGTAACTGGGTCACTAGACTATGCTAATTTAACTCTCCTACTATCTGCCACTGAGAATACCTACCTACATGTAACCACAATGTCTCAGTCGCTACTGAACGATCTCGCGACCAAGAATGCGTATAACTCCCGGAAAATCCGTCATTTCGTGGTCTACGTTCGCACAGTTTTATTTCTCCTGGCATACAGAAAGCACGGATTAAAAAGTTGTCTTGGTTTACGGCATTACGTTGCATGAATACATATGAATGTGAAGGTGCTTTTCGTTGGTAAGTCTTACCGTATCGTCGATAGCCAAGTGATTAGAAATATTTCCAGTTGCTCAAAAAAAGATATGGGAAATAACTCGGTCATAGTCTGTATTACGGAATCATCCAACTATTCTCGCCCGCAGGACCGGGACTCTAGCTAGACACTTTAACACAGGCCTATTTATTCCACTTAATCAGAAACCTATTATGAGCAGGGAAATAATTCAGTTTTTTGTTTGAATAGCAGCTAGACTATAAACATATATAGGCCTTTACTTATGTAGGTAATCTTTTTTCAAGAAGTTATTAAGTTGCATAATAACTATCGTGCGGAAAGCACAGAACTTTCAGCAGACCTCTAAAATAGGGAAAAAAATATTTGGGAATATTACCAGGGTAAATGACGTTCAAGATGAGGTTTAAAGGAAAAGAAAAATTACCAATTTTAGAGAACATATGCTTTCGTGTTATAAAATGTTACAATATGTGGTTTGTCACAAAGTAAGCATTTACAAGGAGCACCTTGTCAAGAATAATCATTAAAAAAAAATATTATTAATTGTAACTTCAGACGATAACTTTTGTACACAGTGATATATATATATATATATATATATATATATATATATATATATATATATATATATATATATATACACACACACACACACATTCATTGTTGCTACCTTCACTTCTTTGATTATATTAAAATTGGCAGGAAATTATAAATAAATTAAAGGAAATAAGTAATTAGTAGAGACATACAAAACTTGCGTAATTTATGACAACTGACTTCAAGTGACTATAGGCTCGTTCGACGTCTCCCGCTGGTCCATATTGGCGTGACAAAATGATAACGCAAATTTTGCATGTTTCTCAATAATTACGGTTTCAAATGTGTTTTCTTTATCCCAGGCTAACGTAAAACAATGCTAAGTATCTGTAGAATTGTACACACTAAATCTGAATTAGTGAATATTCATTGGTTCACGCTGTTGGATGGAGCCGTTTAAACAATTTGAATAAGTGAAAATAGTCACTATTTAATTAGTTAATTCTATACATGTGATGTAAATGCCACGGCAAAGAGAACAACGAGTTGCAAGTAAAACTCCAAGGACGGAGCGAAAGAGCTAAATTTTGCAAAATTGCATCACTTTGTTTCAATGCCTTACATGCACTTATATCGTTAGTGATTAGAGAAATGTACACAGTTAAAAAAAATCCGCAATTTTTAAAAGGAAAACTTGTAAAATAATTTCAGAACATTTATAAGCCACAGCACTGTAGTTAAAATATCACAGGTTGTTAAAGTAGACTAAATTTACCAAAAATTACTTTAAGAAATAATGGGTCATATTTTTTGAGCAATGTGTTTGACGTGAAACATTCGACGACCTGCCATACTGTACTAGTTACTTTTTACTTGCACAAAAATTTCCTGGAAACTGGTTGCCGAAAATAAAATGTTGTGACACTTCAAACAATTGTTGCAAAATGTACAATAATTTATTTGTAAAGTAATTATTTTTTTTAAATATACAAAACATGTTTGTAAATATACAAGCATATATTTGTATATGTGTTTGTAAATATACAAACATATATTTGTATATTTGCAAAAAAAAAGTCTTGTAAAGTTTACAATATTTTTGTACAAGTACATATTTTTTTAGTGTCTATAGATGAAGCATATGTTTTAGGACGAGGGGTGTGATGCCTTCAGACAGATATGGAGGAGACAATACACCGTATTGGTGGTTGAAAAGAAGTGTGTGGTTACCACAGCAACGTGTAGAACGTGGCTGACGGTTGTCCAGCCATAATCTCATTTCGTAATAATACACATACATCACAGAATAGTTATGAATACAGACGTGAAACACCCAGTAGGACGGCGAACTCAGTCACACACAAGCCAGCAAAATGTCTTCCCTAGCCAGCAACATGGCGGCAATACCTACCGCCAATCAGCGTAAAGTGGCTGCCCTGCTAGCCGGCAGCCAGGCCACTAGGAAACCTGCAGTAACGGACAGAAGCCAAACATACACGGGGCTGGTATCAACAACCTCGGGCAGCCAACAGGCGGCGAAGTTCGCCCGTATCAAATGAACCACCACGTTTTATTTCACGTCTGGCTTGCTCGAATAAAATAACAATATTGGCAGTGTTGCCATATATATGGCTACGTCCTTCTGCTATGGATGGCTATGACTGTGCACGACCAGTAAAACAACCCAATACATACAGGTCATTCTCTGCAGCTGACTTAATTTTATGTATCTCTGGCTGTAATTATAACACTGGAAAACTGACACGATGTTTACTGACGGCCAAACCTTCGACAAATAAAATCATATGGTCATAGCTATAAGCGTCACAAAAATAACTACTCCGAAAACACTGGTGATAATAGTGTTTGCCTTATAAAGACAATATTACTGCTGAGGCGCGCACCGGACTCGCCCTTACATCCAAGTTTTTCTAGTCCCAACAGATAGCGCCGCTTCAGAATTTCTGTAAATGTAACTACAATCATAGTTTTTGGGTTCGATTCCCGCCATGTATTTCGTTACTGACAGGGTTTCGGCAGTCACTGCAGTTGTTACACTCTGGTGAAATTACTCGTATGTGTTAAGGGCGTTCAAGTGGGGAAAAATTCATAATTTTATATTTGTATAAAATAGTGTTAGTTTTGTAGACATTACTTCAGAGAACATTAATATCTAACGGAAAAAAATTAGCTCATCTAGTTTTCCCGTAATGTCACTTCAAAGTCAAAATTTGCATATTTTTACTTCATACAAAACTTGAAAACCAGTAAATATAA
>PNEQ01046799.1:23864-34897 GCA_003012365.1 Medauroidea extradentata | reverse complement strand
AGCCGCACAACGCCGCATATTTATATTCCGCCGTGCAGCGAACACGTTGCCCTGGTATCGCGACGACATCCGCCCGCCACTTCACATGCTCACTGCTGCCAACACTACCCACTGTTATTCCCGCAACGCGCCACCAGACACATCGTACGTATTTTCGTTTATCCGCACTGAATACTGTTGTAAACATGTTTTCTGACAAATATTTTCTGATATGGTAATCTTATTTCTTACAGTTTCTGCTTTATGACGCTTAAAAATTAAAATAAATAATTTTGTTTTAGGAAATTACCTATATGAACCTGACACTATCACTCATAAACTCGTTTCTGAGTTTAAATATGATTGAGGAAAAATAAATAAAATTTACATGTTTTTCCACTAATTTGTTGAAAACGTACAACAAATTTTCCAAAGTGATATGTGGGTTTCAAGTTATTACGTTATGGCATATTTATTCTAATTAAACTATCTTATTGGTGTGAAGTCCCAAAGCTAGAAAATTCTAATTCTGACATGTCATACATAGCGACTCCTATTTTTTATTTTTAAAAAATCTGCACCATTTTGTTTTAGTTCGTTATGTGCACATCCTCAACTATGCTTCGTGTTCAGTGATGAGATGTTTTTAAATATCGCGTGTCTCGCCGGTTTACTGCAAATCACAGACATGCAGTATCGCAGCAACCTTACTCTGATTGCTACAATCAAATTAGAAACGTCTTTCTAAAGACACGCTGCTAATAACAACGAAGCTGAACTGCATTTGTTCACGTAAGGCATTGAAACACGTTGTTGCAGAACACAGTAATTGGGTTAAGTTTAAGACAATGCGACTGTTACTTCTTGTTCCCTAATGTTTCGCAGAGAAACTCAAGTATGATATGAAACAAGTCAAATATGAACATATAGATTAAAGTCTAGGTATTTTAACACAACTTTACACCGTATGTCTTGAATAGTTCTAAGGTGGCTTCCTATATAGACTGTGTTTGTGCGTGGTGTCACTGATCAAAACGTGTATTTTTTAATGTACAGCGACATAGTTTTAAAGTGCGTGTTCTTTACGTATATATTTAAGGCCTCGCTCTTTAGTTTTGCAGTGGTTTCGAAAATATATTTATTTAACGCAAATTAATACTTACATCAACAATTCATTCTTACAGTTTTAACACTTATATATCATAGTTTGAATCTGAATTTTTCTGTTGCAATTCACCAAACTGATTTTTAGATTTTTGTCTCTGAAATATCACATAATTTGTTGTCAAAATAAGCCAAAATGAAGCAAAATAATTTTTTCCAGTAAACGGTAAATTATTTTTAAAAATCGTTCTGGCAAAATTGTGTATCGTATGATGGTACACAGTCTCAAATTTTTTCAAAGGATTTGGTTAAAAAAAATTGAGTTATTTGCAATTGTTTGAAATAAATGAAAGATCATGGCCTTAATGTAATGCTTCATCAACTCGCTGAGACACTTAATGCGCAGGTAGAATGCAACTGTAGAATCTTAGGTAGCGTTATAATACCACGAAGGACATCAATGTATGTACGTACGTACGTTAGAAACTTCTTCACGAATTACAGCCAATGTACATACATTTATTTGCGTCATTTATAAAACTGAAAAGAAATTACTAATGAGCTTAAAAGAAAACTTGAAAATTAGTTACTAAATGTAATAATGTTTACATGGGGGGGTTTTGAAAAAAAAAAACCTGGCAGGATATACTGCTGGAGATATTTACTGATATCGACACATGGAATAAAACATCAGAAATATTTCACCACTAGCAGGTAGCATACGTGGACATGTATAAATAATTCTTAGTTGTTTGTGAAAGGGAAACTGTGAAAATGACATGACTCCTTGGAACAAAGTCCATCATGCTCAGTTAAACTATAGCGTGTAGTAGTCGGCATCCTACAACTGAATATGCATCAAGAGACTGGCAACATTGCAACAACGTATTTCCTGAAAACTAGTTGTGTCCGTAACTGCAGAAGTAGTCGCCGAACGGAAGTTTATGATAACTACGTGGATAGAATGACGACACCGCGAAAACCCACATGCAGAACATCCCGAGAACTGGCCACTAGGCGTGATAGCGCTATACTCTATCCATTCTAAGGTTGCAGCTAATTCATCCAAGTGAATGTAAATAACAATTTTGCACAGTGTAAATTTCGTTCGACATTTTGAAAAATACAAGGTAACTATGCTACGGCACAATCATAATGTGAGGAATCGAGATATAATTCAATTGCTTTGATTTATTTCGTTAGCAAGTTTTATTTCTGCTGCAACCTTAGAGTGGACAGATTATAGTACAAACGGTTTCCAAGGGTACGAGGCAGAGCTGTATGAAGAGCTATATGCGTACAAGGTTCAGTTACTGCAGCAGATGAAACATGGATAGAAGCGCGAGAATATGCTGACTGAACGACCTGCCAGTTAGATTACACGCTCTTGCCAAGGGTGTGAGTCAGTGCTTTCACTAATCTTTGGTAATGACATACAGCCAGAAACGAACTACAATCAGTGTTGCTGCTATGAAAACAGTCGCCAGCTTAATTTCTTGTTTCGTTACTCTGCCGCGTTGTTGAAACAGCCACCGATAACAAGGAAGAGGGAGGGTGTGGAAGGGAGAGGTATTTGTCATTACCTTGAGTTTCATGATTACATTAATAGATTACTGTCACAGTATGAACTAACATATTCCTGGCCACCTTGTATAGGCTAATCAAAGTAAAGCGTGAACAAACCTGTTGTTGTTTTCTGCTCAATATGAAATTTCGCATTTGTAAGCATAAATATAGCGTATAAATTTCACCGTATTCAAAAATTAACGCCAGATATACAATGATAAAGATTATCATCAACCTTTTTAACAATATAATATTTTCACAAGTTGCTCATTCCACCGCGAACCTAAACATAATACTTTAACGACAATGAGAAAAACCTAGTGGTACAGCATTCCTATATAGCACCTCGCTCCTTGGAACAGTCGTAGGTTGCAAGACAACCAATAAGTTGTCCCGTTTACTTCACAAGAGACTTCTCATCACGCTCTAATAGCGCCGACGGTCATTTCAGAGAGTCAACAAGGAGGCTAACTTTACACGCCCAGCGTCCTGGCCCTGGGGCGTGATTACGCTTCACCCATCGCACTTTGATACGCCAACAATAAGTCGCTACACCGTAGCACATGTGCATGACTGGTTGCAACGGATGTTACTAATTATTATAATTATCGTTTTCGTAGTTGATCGTCATTTTCGATCGGAATTGTGTGACAGAATGTGCATTTGGGAAAGACCTAAAAAATTCTCGTATTGAGCACAAGTAAAGCCCCTGACAATTGTAAAATTTTGTCACGTCGTCCTTGCCTTATTTGACACCTCTTGGAGAACCCTGAGCCAATAATCAAAAGGGAACCAAATGCAGGCCCAATAGTGTGGTACCTCCGTGTCAGCTGCCATTAAATGAGCAGCTGTAGTCTTCCTTGAGTACCCAAGATATTCGTGGAGGCAAGCCTACAAGTCAGTGCACCCTGACAAATATTCCTGTCTCTAGTAGTTGGTTACCAAGCCCCTGTTCCTCCAAGGTCGTAGACTAACTGGATGTGGGACAAACATGGCGGCTGTCTCCACGCAGAGGCACGACACTGGCCTGGCGACGATCACTAGAGCCACTAAATTTTATGAAAGAATGTTGCATCAACTTGTCTCAACGTCTTACGTAGAACTACACATATGGAGTTCTACTTTGTGGCCACGAATTGAATGTTTTAACTCTCGGCGTCTTTGGGTTTTACCAGCCAATTACTCGCGTGGGGTATAGCAGAAACTAGGGATCCTTGTTTTCCGCGAAAATAATTTTGCCCCACGTTGTTTCGGTGCCTTACGTGCACATCTGTACTTCTGTTTCATGGTCAGTGATTGGACATTTCAACTGTCGCGTGTCTTGGGATTCTACCGGCAAATCACAGACGTGTGGTGTTGCAGGAACGTTATTGTAATGTCGGATGCAATTCCTATCTCCATGGATACCGCAGCCGAACACAACCTTCATTTAGCTGTTTGGCTTCACATGTCCCCTATGAGATGTACATGAAGAAAATTGATTATTTGTTTGGAATTTGCCACTTTTTCAGGTAAACATTAATCTTATGTATTTGCGTATCTTAACCATGAAATTGAAACTAATATTTTTTACCCTTGCGTGCAAATCTATGAACGCGCAACATTTTTGCTTTCTGCAATTACCAACTAACATATCAGCATGTTTGTAAACAAGCTTTGCTTCCCACAGTATTTCCCCTGCGGTGTGATATCTGGGGGCGTGTACTTCAAGTCGTCCATTGGCTTAGTCATATGGGATACAGCTCTTCACACAGGCACGTTGTCAATAACCATGAAGCAGAATTACAGATGTGCACGTAAGATACTTAAGCAAACTGGGGCAAAATTCTTTTCGCGAAAAATCAAAAACGTTATAAAAATATAGACTGTTACGCTGCTCTTTTGTTACACGACCAAAATGAACGCTGACGTATTGCAGGTGAACATAGGGAATTGTGTACTTTAGTAGGGGTGGGGTAACGATTTTTTTTCAACGGAAAACCGTTGGTATAGAGAATCACATGTTACGGACTGCAATATGGCGTCGTTCAATTTGGTAACACATAGAGATAGGCCGTCAGCATTGGTCATGTACCCCTTGCAGTAACCTTTTTATCCCCAGTGACGCAGTCAAATAAGCGACACCGTCTGCACGGACACATGCTCCCAATAACCATAACGCACAGTGGCCGGTGTGCATGTAAGACAATGTGACAGGTGCTAAATTCTTTCCACCAAAATTCCTGTCTACTAATATTATTAACATACTTGTTCATTACAAAACAAAACAGTGTTCAGAGCAATTTCACCCGGCTCAGGACCGCTATCGTAGCGTGTCAAGTTTATCCCGTTATCAGCTTAACGCGAACTACTTAAGGAGAAAGTTACCTAGATTTACAGATTTACTGATTTTATGTTTGCTTGCTGTAACTAATTTGTATGGCTTAAATTTTAAATTTCGTGCCAGTAGTGACATACAGCATTACTTAAACTATTTAAAGCTTCAATGAGCTGACTGTTTTCTATACTTACTGATGTAAGAATGAAATCAGTAAATAATTAGTTTATCTACAATTACTACACAAAACTTAAATGTAAGGACACGTAAACAAATACTGCCTAATCTTAAAATAACTGTTAACACGGTATCTATTTCCCACCCACTTAGCTTTCTTTTTAAATATTTAACATATTTCTGTTATAGAGAAATTCAACCAAAAAAACATATCGATATATTTACCTATAAAAACATTTCTTGAAATACGGAATTTGTATTATAGACCTGTATTTCAGACAACTCAAGTGGCTAAAAACTGATTTTTCAGACTGCTATTTCTATTTTTAAAATATCAAACTCATTCGTAAAACATAAAACAGAAGCATCAGTTTGACTCAATTCCAAACTTTCCACACGTCATATTATAGCGACAACGCCCAGTCAAACTAAAAACTACATTCAACCCTAAAGCTTTGTGCCTAATGAATGGCGTACACTCTAAATCTGAATTAGTGAATATTCACTGATTCACGCCGATGCATGGAGCAGTTTCAACAAATTGAATCATTGAGAAACTGCTGCGAAATCGGTGACTATTCACTGATTCCGATAAAGAGTGCCAACATTCCACAAGTTAAATTAGTGAATGCTCACAAATTTTCCAGTAATTTTTCACTGATTCAGTAAGTGAAAATTGTTCTTTGAAAATCACTGGAAAAAAATGTGAAAATTCACTGATTCAATTGTGAGATGTTGGCACTCCTACAGGAAATAAGTGAATATTCACTAATTAAAATGTGACTACATTCATTGATTCAAATTATTGAAACTGCTCCATCCATCAGTGTGAATCAGTGAATATTCGCTAATTCAGATTTAGAGTGTATTATTATTATTTAACAAAGCGTTAGTCTTGCCCCTACTGCTTACCTTTTGTATTGCCTCCAGAGGATAAAAAAGCGTCGCTTGAATACTCTTTAAGACAAGAATAGTTTGATGTGTGTATTAATTTAATTTTTGGGAACTACTTGGTGTCTTCGCGTACACAAAAAAAACACGCATTACATGCTATAGAACCGTTGAGTACATGCAGCAGATGCGAACTTCGCAATGTCTAGAATCCAGCACGACAAGCAATGTCAAAGTGAAAGAAAACTACTGCAAAGCCTAGTTCACACGTCCACACTTCATGCTGATCCGGGCAATCCCAAAAAAATAACCAATCAGTAGACATTGAGCTCATACCGAATTTTCTGCATCGCCTTATACGAGTAGACAACGACCGCACTGAATCATGGGTTATGCTCAACATTCTGGACTCTGGACTGAATGTTCCGTGGACGTGTGAAACAAGCTTTTCCCCGCTTGAAACTGTATCGAAAGCACAGTTATGGGAAGTCCGTAGTTAACGAGCTGTCCTCAACGAGCGATGATGTCAAAAGTAATGTGATTTTCTGAGAAACCATTGCAACCAGCCATATAACTGCTTAGGCAGGAAGTAATGTTCCCCCGCAGATGTGTCGTCATCGCTGTTCCTCCATCTGCCTCCCTTTACCTCTGTGAAGTTTAGAACCGACTACTTTGGACTCCACATGCCTGAACCATCAGCCACCTCTCGAATTATTTAATGGCGAAAATACAATTCTCTGTATAATATTTCACTTATTTAGCAATGATTTTTTTAAAAGTGAAAAATACAAGTTTATATATTATTTACAACACAACAGCGAAAATTAAAGTTCATTTAACCAGATGTATACGAACAAAATATTTACATTACTCGTGTCACATAAATAGAACTTCTTGTATAAAACTAATTTAAGAAATGCCAATTAAATTACGCAATTACTGTTCAGGACTGCGCTATAACCTCAAAACTGTGTCGAAATAAATTAATGAGTAAATGAAAACAACTTGAATTTCTTATTTTGTCGCGTGAAAAAAATTTATATTTGCAATTTTACCTTCACTTTAAAAATCTCAATGCGAAATGTCCAATGCGTCATTTATAATCAATCTTACCATCACCGAAAAAAATATAATTTAGATCTGGATTCACAGTTTCTCATTCGTGCGTTATTGTTTGTTACGGGCAGTAGTCACGTGACGTAAAGATACGCGCAAGTACCTCCTAGCAGGCGCAATGTCTTGTGTCGCAACAAAATGTACGCATTTCAACTTGTAACGAAATTTATCAAATATCAGTGCGTTTATAATGGAGTCTATAATATGCACGACAAATTGTAAACCGGCCGTAGTGCTGAATTTCGCCAGTGAGTAAATAAACCAGAATGTTCACGGTAAACTTAACACTTTTGGAGATTGTCTTGTTAAGAATTACAGAAAAAAAAACTATATAATTTAGCGTGGGCTCGGACAATAGCGTTCAATTACAGTAACATCTATAAGCTGTATTTATTACTACTATGTTTGTACAGGATGTCCAAAAATGCAATGTCTAAATTGATAGGGAAGATGATGGAGACAAATATAAATATATTTCGCCAGACAACCAGGTGTCGGAAACAAATCGTTTAGGAGTAATGAGTATTCAGCGGTATCGGGCGTGATTCAGAAGACGACGGTGGTAATTGTTTACTGTACTTTATTTATTGAGCAATGTCACAATAAACGTACAAAATTATCAGCAATTACCTCCGCGAATAGCCGGTATTGATGTAGCATGGTGTCCCGTGTTCGCTTATGCGTGGATTGTGCTGTGTGTGTGTTTGTGCCCGCTACACATATTAGTGCGCCTACCTGCGCCTCCGAGTCAACAGGGACAAGAGACACGTCGATGTTAATGTAGTCCCACACAGAGAAGTGGAATGATGTGAGGTCCAGGAAACTTGTTTGTAGCACTAGCTTGAATGACAGTTGCAGTACCAACATTGAGTGCTGAGGTTAATGTTGCTCGTTTTGAATATGCATTGTAACACTGACTGAAAATAAAGTACTGTAAACAATTACCGTTAGTGTCTTCTCAATCACACCCGATACACCTGCATACTCATTACTCCTAAACTATTTGTTTCCAGCACATGATTATTTGGCGAAATAGATTTGTATTCGTCTCCATTTTCCCTATCAATTTAGGCATCGAAATTTTAAATATCCTGTATTATCAAATCGCCGAAATATACACACACAGGCTGTTCAGAATACAGTGAGCAGTTTTGAATAATGTCTTGCTGAGAGTAATAACAATAAAGATATAGTTTGTTGCCTCAGGCGTTAACACTTAATGGACGATTTGAAAAGAGGCGGAGCTTCAGTCAAGTGTGGGATACAATTCCTATCTCCATGGATACCGCAGCCGAACATAACCTTCATTTAGCTGTTTGGCTTCACATGTCCCGGATGAGATGTACACCAAGAAAATTGATTATTTGTTTGGAATTTGCCGTTTTTTCAGGTAAACATTAATCTTATGTATTTGCGTATCTTAACCATGAAATTGAAACTAATATTGTTTACCCTTACGTGCAAATCTATGAATGCGCAACATTTTTTGCTTTCTGCAATTACCAACTAACAAATCAGCATATTTGTTAACAAGCTTCGTTTTCCACAGTACGTTTCCCCTGCGGTGACGACACAGGGCGAGTACTTCAAGTCGTCCATTAAGGCGAACAAGGAGTCAACTTGTTCCAATGTCTAATGTGCACATCTGCAACTATGCTTCATGGCCAGTGATTGGTTGTTTCCAACTCTCGGCGTCTAGGGATCTACCCGCAAATCACAGACGTGTGGTGTTGCAGTAACCTTGCTCTGATTGGCTCAGTCAAACGAGTGACGCCTCTCCACAAAGACACGCGGCCAATAACCATGAAGCACAGCTGCAGGTGTGCGCGTAAGACGTTGAAACAAGCTGGTGCAAAATTATTTTCACCAAAAATCAGTAGCTCTGTCTATACAACATGTTCATTTCGCACACTCTAATGTTTTCATTCATAAGTGGTGGAGTTAGATCAATTGTATGAAAGTTAATAGTAACCAAGGTTTTCAAAAGTGCTCACATTAATGTGAATAACCTATACGTGGGGAAAGAATATTTCTCGAGTTATGTCTAGTATGTTAGAATCATTGTCCTATGCATACTCAAGCCCCGTATATTCGCTCATTGTCTGCTGTCCCACTGAGTAGAAGCTAGTGGACAAATGGTCGGGACTCGAGTATGGATAGGACAGTGGATTCTGACATGCCAGACATTTAACTCGCGAAATATTCTTTCCTTACCTATAAGCTGAAAGAAAAACATATATATGCAGGACGTAAAATAAGTGCTCAGTTGACCGTGAATATGGTGTAAGTAGTTCAATAAAGACGGCAGCTGGGCGAGCATGCCACATTGTTTCTTACATCCCGCCGCGCACAGCGTCAAACAGCCGCGAGAGAGCTCTTGCCCCACAGCGTGGACTAGCCACAAGCGTTCATTTGCCTAAATGAGTGACAGGCGAGCGAGCGCTTGATACTCCCTATATCACCTCCCATCACACACGACCTGTTGTTATCCCCACTACGGGGCCGCTTCAACACCGCCGCTGACACACCAATCACCGCTCCGGTACTCTTACACGCAATTCGCATTTGCGAGGCGCGTCCGGCACGTCTAGACCACGCAAGTTACGCCGTATGGAAATACGAGTGGTTTCATCAACACCGCGCGACTGACAATACTTCAACGATTCGCTGAAAAAACATACTCTCATAAATATGCTATTTATAAGCAGACTACTGCTGGTGATAATTCAGCACATGGTAGCAAGTCACCAAGTTACCGAGAATATTGTGTTTTATTGGCGCTGATGTTAGGGCGGTCGGACTAAACTCCGTCCACTTCCTTTCCGCTAAGATAAACAATTTATCAAAACGTATGTTTTTATCAATTTATGAAATACTATCTTCGCTCACAAATTTAAGAAAAGGCTCCAGCAATATTTATTTACTTTATAAATTTAACAATGGAGAAAAGTGGACGGAGTTTGAGTCCGACCGCCCGGAAAACAGCGCCAAAAAGTACAACAATTTCGGTAACTTGACGAACTACAGCCAAACAACAACGGGGTCAAGCAAAATACATTGTTAGATAGGCGAGTGTCCAGACCTGTTCTTCTACGACCGTGGCCCAAAGTAATAGGGTAGATAAAGGAGACAAATACAAATATATTTCGCCAGATAACCATGTGTCGGAAACAGATAGTTTAGGAGTAATGCGTATTCGGGGGTTATCGTGTGTGATTGGGAAGACACCTATTGTTTACAGCACTTTATTTGTTTGATCAATGTTACAATAAATGTTCAAAATGAGCAGCATTAACCTCCGCGCAGAGCTCGTATCGACGTAGCAAGGAGTGCCGTGTTCTTGTATTCCAGAGAACACGGCACTCCTTACTAAGTCGATACCGGCTCTGCGCGGAGGTTAATGCTGTTCATTTTGAACATTTATTGTAACATTGATCAAACAAATAAAGTGCTGTAAACAATAGGTGTCTTCCCAATCACACACGATAACCCCCGAATACGCATTACTCCTAAACTATCTGTTTCCGACACATGGTTATCTGGCGAAATATATTTGTATTTGTCTCTTCCAACTTCCCTATCAATTTGGCCATTGTATTTTTGAACATTCCTACATATATATATATATATATATATATATATATATATATATATATATATATACACAGATACAGCTGTTATCAAAGTCCCACGCCCTCTTCTTGAAGACTTTAGATTTTACAAGACAATATTCCGGAAGCGTGCTAACAGCTAATCGCCTGCCTACTCACGCTGCCAAGGAAAAGAAACACAGAATTATTACAGACACAAAATTACAATCATTAAAAAAAAAAAAAAAAAAAAAAAAAAAAAAAAAAAAAAAAAAAAAAAAAAAAAAAAAAAA
>PNEQ01046799.1:0-23764 GCA_003012365.1 Medauroidea extradentata | reverse complement strand
ATGTCGGTGGCGTGGCCGCGGTGGCCAAGTAGTCAGAGCACTCGCCTCCCAACAAGGTAGATTCCCGGCGAGGTCGTGTCGGACGATGCCGCTGGTCGGAGGGTTTTCTCGGGGATCTTTCGTTTTCTTCGCCCCTTTGTTCCGGCGCAGCTCCATGTCACCCCTCACCAGCGCTATAACTCGATGTTGAGCGCTGTTTATATATACATGCATACATACATACATACATACACGTCCGTGGCGGAGGGCGGGTGGCCGAGGATATGTAAAAGGAATGAATTAGTTGTGGAGGGGGGGGGGGTAGGGTTGTGACGCTATCTGCCACGTGCAGCAAGTGATTTTATTCCGCATAATTTCTGAACAAATAAGTATGGCAACAAAGTGTTACCCTACTTGCAAGTATAAATGTAATATTTATTTGGTTTTTGTTTCTCTCAAGAAGGTTTTCACCATCCTGAATTTTAACATGTTCCTGACAACTGAATTAAAATTATCGGTGACTTGATGCAGCTTACACAATTTGGTTTCTAAAATTCTAAGATAAGGGAAAAATGGGGTTCATTCTAATGTTCGTAGGAGATAATTCTTATAACCCCAGGAGACGGGAAAGTTGCTAACCCTATACTTAAAGCCCACAATTTTTTGTGAAAAGATCTCTACAACAGTTTGTTTCAACGCTTTACGTGCACATCTGCAGGTCTGCTTCTTGCTTATTGGCAGAATGTATTATTGCACAGACGTGGCTCATTTGACTGTGGCAACAGGAACAAGGTTACTGCGACACCACCGGCTAATCAATGACCATGAAGTAAAACTGCATATGTGCACATAAGGCATTGAAACAAATTGTTGCATAATTCTTTGCACCAAAAATCGTGGGCTCTACAGGCTATACTGCCACCACCGATGTTTATAATGTGGTGAAATACATTCACCGTTTGACACCTAAGAATGATTGACACGAGGAGGAAAAATAGAAAATGATTAGGCAGGTTCTAAAAAAAGTTGTTCAATTGACCGAGGACGACGCGTATGAGAAGCACGACACGTTGTACACGGAGAAGGAAGTGGAGATGATGCCGGGAGCCAAGGGAGTCGCTTCTTCTCAAGGTCACACTAGGACGGTCCACGACTCCTGCCCGCGCCGCGCGCTAGGCTCTCGTCTCGGATCAATAAGAGGCTGTGAGGCGGCGGCCGGCATTCGTCTTGCCACGCCCCTCCCCTCTACTTTCACCCACCCTTCACTTACCCAGACTCTCCCCACACTCAATTGCATGAGCCAGGAAGAGAATGGGGGAAGGGAGGGGGGAGAACAAAATACATTCGCATTCCGGCGGCCCAAGTGTGTCGGAATTAGCAGGCGACAGTTTCCTCAAACACTCTCTAGCATGCGTGTCTGCAACGCAAGAGTCGCTCGGTCCATGCGATCTGGCATCGTAGCACTCTTGACGTCACCAACCATCGAACCAATCACTAGCCGAACAGCATGGTGGCATTCATGTCCCCCTCTTACAAACCCCGTGCCGTAGGCTATTCCGGAAACGTTGACATTCTTTTCACGGTTCTACTCAGTGATGGTAATCAGTAAAGGTAATCGTATGTACCCTTCAATATTAAATTTGATTTTTGATAGGGCGTGAACGTTAAAACAGGAGTTATTTAGTCACGTTAGCAATGTACACACCAATTAGTTAGTAGCGTAATAGCAAATACTGCAAGTAAAAATTTATTAATAGAGGCCTTTTAAAGAGCATAGTTTATCGTGGACAAAATGAAATTAAGGATTGAAAAATTATGAAAAGGGATTTTAGATATTTAATATTTTGTTAAATTAAGCATATTCTTCTTTGAACTATAGGCAAAAAAATTTGGAAAGAGTATATATATTTGTGAAGTTATAGGTTACTAATACTGTATGCTTACAACATATTCTTAACATTAAATGAGCAAAATGAGTGAGGGTAGTTACTATACTTCCATGTTAAATTCTGTCGTGCAGTATTCAGGTTTTACTTGGTCAAGTAAGTGTAAGCTTCACGTAAATGCAACGTGTTCTAAAAGTCCACTGGTTAGTTAATATTGTTACAAAAATATTATTTTGTTTACAGTATTCGAAAATATGCTTGCTGTGAGATCATAATAGTCGTTTACATTCAGTTTTGTACATTCTCAACGTTACAATTAAGGCGGCCGCCTGGGTAAAGATATTTTGCGCGTTCGAGGGCTCCTAGAAGTACAAAATCTGTAAGGACAACGCAGCACGGAAACCACAGAACTGGCGTACAGTCTTCTAGCGATAACTCGCCTCTATGACATTCAGTAGAGATCCTATAATAAGTTAAGACATATTTGCCTTCTCTTACACTGGACGCATACAAATGTTGTGTACACATATTATTAGATATACAGTCAAACCTCTTTCTCTTTAATACAAACCTGAAGGGACCAAAATTTTGGCTGTTTGTAATAATGAGGTTTGTATTAACAGGTGTTCACCAAAACATTAAAAAGTTAGTAAAATTTTGGTCAATCTGTTTATCCCCAAAAATCAAATAGTCTTTCCACCATATTGACAGTCTTTCCACCATAATGACATCCTTTTACTTGAGAAATTGATATTGCATGGTTTAATGCATAAACATAATTTTTATTAAACATTAAAATACATAGTTATTTAATTTCTTGTCCCATTCCAAGGGGAATAAAGATTGTTTTGTATTAATGAGAACTTTGTATTAACAGGGTTTGTATTAACGAGGTTCCACTGTATATAACACTTATTCTAGAGATACAAAATTTAAAGAATAGTAATAAACAATACTACATATAATAACAATTACAGCCTTCATGTTTACAAGATACAGCCATGCTGAACAGGCACTTGAAAACTTTATATAAACATACTAAGATTAACGCTAATGTTATGACGTGATGTTACAGGTGTACTGTACACGTATAATAATTCTGACCAAGATTTTTATACCTGTAAATTATTGCAAAAAACATCCTTTTTCACCATTTTCGACAGATATAAAATACGCTTTAAAGATAACTGGATGATCTGAAATGGAAATAAAATATTCATTACTTTTATATAATGTAGTGCTTGTTTTGTATACATTTATTTCGACTAGTCTTTGCACGAGAAAAATTACCTTTACAAAATTTCGTGTAGTGTGTTAAAGACACAATTTGGAGGTCGCAGGGACAAACAAATACCGAAAGACAAATTGATTTACCTAAATTAAATCATTCATATTTAAAATAATTATATCACATGGGCTACTTAAAAACATGTAGGCCTACATATAAGAAAAAACTAATTAATTATTTACGTACTTAAAAAATTTTGAACGTGAATGGCATTTTGCAGCTATAAGTCTATATTGATGTGTACAAACATTACATCCTACAAAAATAGAATAATTCACATTTTACTTGCAAGCATTCTCACGGTTGGGCCACGTCAATTACGATGCAATCACTGTTTTTTGCTAACTTTTATACTTAGGAACACATATTCAAATTAAATAATTACAGTCTATATCTAGGTAAAACACAGTACATTTCAATAAATTCGAACGCCGATACCATACCGCATTGACTTCCAGTAAGATCAATACAAAAATTGCATAGCTTTAATGTTTAATCTAAAATCATGGTACTAAGGTTTACTAAAGTAAAACCTGACTAGCCGGTACCCCCTCCCCTCCTCCCAAGCCCTCAAACAATCCTACGTCGAACAAGTTCACTGACGTCCAAGAACACATCAAAAGTAGAGACTTGGAAATTTCACAAGTGGGTTTGAAGAGAAGACAGGTTTCAAACTCACGTATACACACGAACATAAAATTAATGTATGCTTTCCTTTAAAATCCTACATATATTCGCTGTATTAAATATACACACTCGTTATAAAAGGCTCTACCAAAAAAATCAACTTGGGGGGGGGGGGGTAAGCAAAACAGGGTACAGAGAACGGGGTACCCGAAAAGTGTCATGACGGTTTAAGGCCTCGCTCTTTAGTTTAGCAATGGTTTCGAAAATATTTTTTCAACGTAAATTAATACACATATCGTTTGTATCTTAATTTTTCTGTTACAATGCAACAAACAAATTTTTAGATTTTTGGCCCCTGAAGTAGCATAGGCTATATTTTGTGGTCATAATAAGCCAAAATTAAGCAATATTAATTTTTGCTAGCAAACGGTACATTATTTTAAAAAAACGCTCTGGCAAAATTGTGAAACGTGGGACTGTACATAGTCTCAAATTGTTTCAAAGAATTTGGTTAAACAAATATTTAAGTTATTTGCAATTGTTTGAAATAAATGAAAGATCATGGCCGTGTAAGCACGCCAGGGCAGCTAGTTTTATATGAAACTTTCTTGGCGAGTACGGCAGACACACAACATCCACCATCTAGCAGTGGCCGAAGCCCCGACAGCGGCCTCTTTAACAACTTCCATGTCGGGGACGCGCAGAGAGCTAGATTCTTGCACTACTGGCGCATATCTCCGCGTTCCAAAAACACCGCTCGCTCGCTCGCTCGGCGTCGCCTGCTTGCAAATGTTTACACGTCGCGGAAACGTTAAGTGCAAACACGTCGAGAAAAGTGGAGCACCGTGCACAGATTCACACTTCATTCTGCCCATCTCTACCGAGACACGGCGTGACATTCACGAGCACCCGAAGAAACTAAGTTGACAAACAGAATATAACTGCTCAAGGCTACTAGGACTTCGACGATAAAAATTCCACTAGAAAATTATTTCAACACATAATAACTAACGTTTTTCGTTGTACAATTTTTTCACGGCTAAATGAACGTCAGAGATGATCAGTCACAACTGTTACTGTTACAATTAAGGGACCTGCATATCTGAGCTTGAAACTTCTTGTAGCGAGAAGCGATTATTATTTTTTTCGACGAAACAACTTATAAGTCCATTGCATTTGTATACCTACAAAACAACAATACGTTAAGCTATGCCACTATAAGGTTACATATTCAATTTGTGTATTATAAACGTGACTCTACTAAAGCCCCTCAAAATTGACAAACACAGATTTCCCAGACTGCTGTATTTTAGGAAGCTGCAACCAGATTCTTATAACATAACTTAAGAAGCATGCGCTGCATTTAAACTATATTATACACAAACAACAAGATATGGTCACCGTTTAAAGTCCTATAGGAAAAAGAATAACAGCAAATCACTGCACGCCAGGCGAGTGGCTTGCGTTTTGAGGTGATACTAGATTACACGTATCTGTCAGCGGCACCTTTAGAACTCCCTCTATGTTGTGCCTCACACGCGCAAACACACACACAGACGCAGCCTATCTACACTGAACGAAATCAGCTGACAGCATTTAGCAGAACAGTTCTGTAATGACATTTTAGGGTGGCGACAAACTAACTTTAGTACCAGAAACAGAATATTCAGTAATACTTTACAATCCAAATTGTCAGCAGAACGAATTAAATACTGTTAACAGGTAGTATGTAGCAGGAACAGTGTGTTCTGTACTGTAGACCCACGAAGAGTTACTGCTACTTAAATTAAGACCCACAATAACTCTCCGAACGTCACAATTAATTTTAAACCAGAAATATAAAAATGTAACAATTATAAATCTGTCAATTGATGTGCCTTCCTTATAAACAAAACAATATTTCAGTTTTAAAAATAAATGTGAATTTCGGAGAGTTATTGTGGGTCTTAATTTAAGTAGCAGTAACTCTTCGTGGGTCTACAAACCTCTACTTCGAACTACACAAGTTGTTGTGAACACAATCTTAAGAGTATTGTTACAATAACAGAATACGATATTGTAAACCCAACATTGCCGTTCCATAACTTCAAAGGAATGTTTTGTAGACGATACCTTCTTTTTTTAACAAGTTTAGAGAAAATGTATGGTACATAGAACAGTATCGTAGACTGTTAAGAGACACCCTCCGATTCTGTTATAACTACAAAGTTAGCCGTGTAGAGATAACAAACAAGTATTGTTATTGCAACATAGCAGTGGACTGTAAAGAGGAACCATCTGATTCTGTTGAGATTATAGAACTAGCATTGTAGAATTAACAAACAAGTATAGTAATCACAACAGTGTCGTGGACTGAAACAATCTGATGCTGTTGATATTACAGATCTAGTATTGTATAGTTATACAGGTACAGATATCAAAACAGTGTCGTGGACTGAAATAACCTGATGCTGTTGAGATTATAGAACTAGTATCGTAAGAAATTTTTAACAAACAAGTATAGTAAACACAAATAGTGCCGTGGACTGTTAGTGGAAAAACCTGATTTTGTTCAAATTACAGAACTAGTATAGTACAGTTAACACACAATATGATAGCTACAACACTGCAATGGATTTCTGGAGGTAGGCTACCTATGACTGCGACGTTAGTGCTATCTGTTGTTAGCTGCAGGAACCTCTCGCTACTATGGCTTGTACCATACGTTTTTTAAATATATTTTTTAGATTTGCTAATTTTGTTTAATATTATGGTTGACTCCTGGGTATAATCTTCACAATAGTAGGAGGATCAGGGCTGGAATAGATGATAACCAATAAAACCTATCTTGTATACGAAGTTAGTTTGAGACGGAGGTTTTTGTCGGATGTGTACATCGTGATGAAATGCGGAATTACCAACATATATACGACCTATTGCCACGAAACTATACTTAAAACGAACAGGTAACGGCACCATACCATAAATCTGTAGATAGTTCGTCACCTTTAGTTAGTTGGTAATTTTAGAATTATTGGCGGTGGTGACTTGACATTGTACGAGCAACGCACAGTTTAATTCATGAATCGAACAATTCCGCAAACGGTCCCTGTAAACAATTTATATTTCTTTCTAAAAGCACTACTCCCAATATTCACTAAACCAAATTTTTACTGTCTAAACATTATGTCTTACACAAACCTACATCCGTTATTAGGTAAATTGTTTTCCAAAGAACTTCGTTGGCGTTTATTACAGCAAAGATGAATTAAATCTTGCGCCGTCTGTTTATACTGGTACTACAACGTCCTCCAGTAGGCATTGTAGCTTTGCGCGAGTGGTCGGCCGAAAACCATCCTCAGTGACCACCAGTAGTCGTCAGCAGAAACTGAACTATAGCTGACATTATCGAAATTACTGGCCACTGTGTCTAAGCAGCAACGGAACGCACAGAGGATAAGCAGGTGAGTGAGAGAACTTGGTCAGCGTTTAACATAGATGTCTTTAGCGCTGAAGACTGACACGAGGTGAGTATGGAGCAGCGCCGAGAAAACCCGCCGCCCAACCACACCGTTCGGCACGATTCCCGTACGCGAAAATCCGGAGACCAACCCAGTCGGGAATCGAACCCGGATCGCCTTGGTGGGAGGCGAATGGTCTGACCACTCAGCCACCGCGGTCCCCGCGGAAGGTAGCGAGGCAATGTTTACATACAGGTATGTTATTGGTTCACAGTCCTCAACGAAGAGTTTCAGTGACAGTTATCCAATCACAAGAGACTGGGAGTTTTCTTGGTTAAGATTTTTGCTCCAGTTTGTTTCAGTGCATTACTTACACAATTGCAGCTATGCTTCATGGTCACTGATTGGATGATTTTAACTCAGGGGCGTCATTTAGGGAGAAAGGCGGCTATAGCCCTGGATTTAGCATGAAAAATGTATAGCAAATATGTTGGTTATTTCGATAAGAAAAACTGTAACTATGCCGATGCATTACCACCTGCAAAATGAAACTATCTGCAGTACTCTCACTTTAAATCTGTATTAGTGAATATTCACTGATTCACGCCGATGTATGGAGCAGTTTCAACACATTGTATAAGTGAGAAACCGCTGCGAAATCGGTGACTAATCACTGATTCCGATAAAGAGTGCCAAGATTCCACAAGTTAATTAGTGAATGTCCACAGATTTTCCAGTAATTTTTCACTGATTCGATAAGTGAAAACTGTTCTTTGAAAAAACTGTGAATATTCACTTATTCACTTGTGAGATGTTGGTACTCTTAAAGGAAATCAGTGAATATTCACTAATTAAACAGTGACTATTTTCACTGATTCAAATTGTTTAAACTGCTCCAGCCGTCAGCGTGAATAAGTGAATATTCACTAATTCATATTTAGAGTGTTTCGTTGCATTATAATTGTTGCTTGTGGATTTTTTAAATTCTTACCAAAGCAACACGGTCACTGCAGCCGAAAAAAAATCTTGTCCCCTCCCCCCAAGAAATGCCTAAAATGACGCCCCTGTTGTAACTCTCGCCGTCTTGGGGCTCTCACAGGCGTGTGGGGTCGTAGTCGTTTGGTTCTGATTAGCACAGTCACATGAGAAATGTTTCTACTCAAATTCACACTGTTAGTAATAATGAAGTCAAGTTGAACATAAGCACACAAGGCTTTCAAACAAAGTGGCGCAAAAATCTTTCCTCGAAAAGAATTTAGGCCCCTGTTTGTTTCAAAACCTAACGCGCACATCTACAACTATGATTCATGGTTATTGGCTACGTGTCTTTGAGAAGTGACGTGTCTTGGAGAAGTAACGTCTCTTATTTGGCTGTACCAATCACAAAAACATTACTGCAACACCACACGTCTGTGATCTTTGAAAGAACTGTGCAATGGGAGTGCATGACTGGATTCAGTTTCTTAGACGTACTCCATTGCAAATTGAATGACTGTCAAAGAAAAATTAACAAATAAAAGCAAACCATAAAATAAGCAGAGTATGTTTAGTTTTCTTTGACAGTCATTCAATTTGCTATGGAGTTCGTCCAAGAAACTGAATCCAGTCACACGTGTGTGGTTTACTGGTAGAACCTCAAACCACGTGAGTGTTAACATCCAATTACTGACTATGAAGTATATCTGCACATGTGAACGTCGGGCATTGAAACAAACTTGAACTAAAAGTTCGTGCCCCTGGCAACTGCGAAAGTAAGTGAAGTGTATAGGAGGAGTTGTCTTGTCAAATGAAAGGCGAAGTTTCCAGGTCAGCATAATGCAAGACGTTTATGCAGGGCGACCACGCAGGCAGGCACGCACGACCCAAGGAACGAGCGCCACGTTGTTTGTTCACGGAGGAATCCCGCGGAATGCGTGCCTCAAGGCCAGCCGGCAGCAACCAGCAGGTGTTGTCCGCCCTGCGGTGGTAGCGGTCCTTCTAGCTTGGCTGCACGCCGACAAACGTCACCTCCGGCAGACCACGTGCCACCACTACACTGCACTCTGCATGTTTACAACCATTTTAATATTGATTTTATGTACATTAAATTACACCATAAAGGTTTTTAGTAAATGTTATGACGGACTAACACTTATAAAACAAGAAAATCAAGGAAATACTATTGAAGTCAGTGTCTACGAACATAACACATTTTCACCATCACGACGTGCCTCACGTGTATTACTAAAGGCAGGTATTTCCCTATCTCACAATACTTAGATGCGAGTGTTTAATCACCTGTATAGTTTAGATCGTGTATAAACTGCAATACGCCCGTGTTTCAGCATTCTTGCATGGCGATACAAGCCGGTGAGCGCTAAACGAGAGCGCATACGAAGATGTCTGGTAAAAGCGAACTATGGGAGAACCAAGAGACTGCATGGACGTGGGACATGATGTGCCAGTAGAAACAGACGGCGAGAGATTTAATTCTTGTTTCCTCGAATAAACGTCAACGAAGTTCTTTGGAAAACAACTGAATAATGGACGTCGGATTGTGCAAGACACCTGTGTAGACAGTAACAATTTAGTTTAGCGAAAATTGGGACTGGTGCTTTTAGAAAGAAATATTTATAGGGACCCTTTGCGGAATTGTTCGATTCATTAGTCGCTCGTAAAATGTTGGTTTTTGAACCCGAATTGTTTTACACTATACTTACATATAGGACGTTTGTCACCATAGTTAAATATTTAAGATTTTCTCCACGACCGTTCACTGTCAATTATAAAATCTTCAAAAGCTTGTGTCCAAGCTGTTAAAATTGAAGGTTATGTTCAGGACGTAGCAGACTAGGTCTACAACACAACCGCCAATCATTCGAAAATTATCAATTAACTGAAGATGAACTATCTACATATTTCCGGTTTGGTTCCATTATTGGTGATGGGTAGAGCCACGATTTTGTCGCGGAAAGATTTTTGCTATATTTTGTTTCAATGTCTCGCTTGCACCTCGGCAGTTCTGCGTCACGGCTATTGGCAGCGTGTCTTTGCTCAGACACGTCCCTCATTTGACTGCACCAATAACAATGAGGCTATTGTGACGCAATACGTCTGTGATTTGTCAGTATAACCTCAAGACGAGTGACAGTTAAAACGTCCAATCACTGACCATGAAACAGAGTTGCGGATGGGAACATGAGGCATGGAAACAAAATGGTGCAAAAATCTTTTCGCCATAAAATCGTGGCTCTAGTGATGGGTCATCAGTGATCTCGGTGGTTTTCAGTTGTAACGGTACATACCGCTCGTCAGATGTACACCTGCCAATCAGTGGAACAGCTAACATAGAACAAGTAGCGCTTTCTTTCGGGCAGTAACCGTTAAAGAATGTAGCTAAAGTTAATTATTTTCGTATTTATAGTTGTCACAAACAATAACCAAGATGTAGTAGGTCAACCACGTAGCTCTACCGATTTTAATGTGCGAGTAGCTTTTATAAATAAATATATACATTTACGAATTAATGACAGTTTTTTTCGCAATCTTTATTAAAAACCGATATTTAATGATGAAGCATTCGTTGTCCCTTGTATATTCAAGGCGTACCTATGTTACACTCCATTAATACGTACAAATACACAATCCTTTTTGTCTGGAAGTACCCTGCTGTCTCATCAGCTAACTGCAAGTGCACACTGGAAATTATTATGGCAGCCCATATATCCTTTCCAAACATACAGTTATGTGTAGGGGCAAGAAAATTTCGCAGATCCAACCTGATTGTTAGAATCAACTATCCTACGCATTATCAAGCCCTGATCATCTGTCCACTAGCTGCTGCTCACAGGGACAGCAGACAATGAACGAATATACGGAACTTGATTATGCGTAGGATAGTTGATTCTACTACGGGAGTCATCGAGTGAGTGAGAAATTTTGGTCAGTGCTCAACATAGATAGATGTCTTTAGCGCTGGTGAAGGGTGACATGAGGTGAATATGGAGCAGCGCCGGAATGAATAAGCGAGGGAAACGCGAGAAACCCGAGTAAAAAAACGCCGACCAGCGGCATCGTCCGGCACGATTCACACATGCGAAAATCCGGGGAATGACCCCGCCGGGAATCGAACCCGGATCGCATTGGTGGGAGGCGAGGGGATCATCCAATCCGAAAAAATTTTCCTATCCCTAGTTGCGTGTAATGGACCACAAACTACTATGCCATTATAGCTGCTATGTGCAGAGACACGCAAAATTCGCTTTATTTTCTGACAGTTGACTGGACTCCAAGTGACTATAGGCTCGTTCGACGTCTCCCGCTGGCCGATATTGTCGGGACTTGCCGCGGAAAATGCTTACAAGGTAGAGAGGCCAATCTCTGTATAGACGTAACACACGTAAATGGCAACACATAAAGTTCTTGGTCAACTGAATTGCAAATTATGCTCTGTTATGCGTAGGAAAGTGAAGTTTAGTATGCTACCAAATGATAACGCAAAATTTGCATGTCTTTAGCTATACGAAAGTGCTAGTTCGCGGAATAGACTATATCAAAGGTCAGCAAAACAGACGATAAACAATTTTCCCCGACTGTTCATTCATTACTTCATTTCCTCGAAATTCTCCCCAAAAGTATTCCAGGTACCGGGTTTTTATTCCAGATTCCAAGTAATGCCACGGACTTCAATGACGTGTACCACGCGGATATGGTACATAGCTAGGCGGGCGTCATACTGGCAACCTAATGCCCGCTAAATTGTAATATGTGAATATCAACTGATTAATCTGTTCTTTCACCGATGACCATTCAAAGCGTAGACACTATTGTTTCACACTTCAAAATTAGTGTTTAGTTTAGCTGCTCGGTTTACATCTGGTAAGGTACGGTGATATTATTGTGACTCATTTCTTAGTTATTAATAGAGCCACGATTTTATGGCGAAAAGATTTTTGCAATATTTGGTTTCAGTGCGTCATGTGCATATCTGCAGCTCTGCTACATCGTCTGTGATTGGATGATTTTACTCTCACATGCCTTGGCAAATTACAGACGTACAGAGTCACAGTTATCTTACTATGATTGGTGCAGTCAAATGGAAGAAGTGTCTGAACAAAGACACGCTGCCAATAACCCTGAAGCAGAACTGCCGATGTGCACGTGAGGCACTGAAACAAAGTGGGGCAAAAATCTTTTCGCGACAAAATCGTGGCCCTAGCTATTAATTACATGCGAATTCGGTTGCAGACACCTAGAAGTGCGTGGTACATACATTAATGCTGAAAATAATTTATCGACAGTCCCAATTAAAAAATATCTAAACAAATAGTTTGTCATTTTTCTTGTAGAAATACTTTATCAATGCGACGTAGTACTTTAGCGTCATGTATTGCGGCACAATCAATGTTATCCAACCATGGCGCGACGTAAAGCGTCCTGTAAAGCGCACGAGCTGTAGTAGGATAGGTTATCTCTAGGGACGGAAAATTTTGTTTCAGTACCTTACGTGCACACCTGCAGCTCAACTTCATGGCTATTGACAGACTGATTTTGTGCAGTCGTTATTCATTTATTTGACTGTGCCAATCAGAGCACGGATAACTGCGACACATCACGTCTGTGATTTTCGGGTTTAACCTCCAGACGCTGGGTGTTACGGCATCCAATCGCTGACCACAAAGCAGAGATGCAGGTGCGCATGTAAGACACTGAAACAGAGTGATGAAAACTTATTTTCGCGAAATTTCCTGTCTCTAGATCTCAGTCACGTGACAAGGTAACGTCGATCACCAGGGCTTGATGAACGCTTGTAATGCTGGTCAAGGTATCAAGGCGGGAAAACCACACATATATCATACCTGTTAAATATTTTGCTAAATGCGACGTTCACTGTACATTCTTTACGCGCCATTTTATTTATAATATATTTCTTTCGTGCTTCGTTCTTTGATAATTTGAACACACTGCATTCTTTCACTTTTTTTTTGTTATTTCTACTGACTAAAATTTTTTCGCGCCAAACGGCGACTTTCTGCTAACTGCCTCTTAAGGCCTAATTCTAATTATGAGGGCGTTGTAGATAAATAAATGCTGAATTCTTCAATTGAGACCTACACTTTTTGAAAGTCAATATAGAGAAAATGCAAAACAGCAATCCTTGATAATCATATTTGCCAACTTCATGAGCTAACACCCAGAATGATGAATTTATTAAGCGTGATATCTTGCGCAGAGATTGTCCTTCAGATATATGTTAATCAAGAAAAATTTTTTCTCAGAATGTTGGTAAAAACTATTGCCTAGGATTGCTGTCTTTTTGCAAATTGGCTTCAAGAAACCTACAGTTCTGAACAGATGCTTTTAGCGCTGAATTAGTCTATATACGACGCACTCTTAAGTGAGTTCAACGAAAAGCTGTCAGGTGAACATTCGAACACGAGTAAATTTCAATGGGGTTGCGTTTCGAACACTTTAAGGTGAAATCCTGACTTACCTTCCCGCAATACCCTTGAATGTTCGTAAACGCGTACATATATTAGACCTACACCAGAAACACGCTACACAAACAACATGCACGCTCACGAAGTTAGTAAATACCACTTTAGATAATTACTCTTTCCTCCACCCTTCTATATGTAGATATTAACAGTTAAGACAACATGGCAAATTTAAATAAACGTTTCTAGTGTTTACGTTACACCGCCTTTACAACAGCATAGACAGTAGTAGGCCTACTTTACACCTTTATTTCAAAATCTGTTACGCTATATGTCTGCATCATGTAATAAATTACAAAGAATTTTTATTTTCAAAATAGTGAACGAAACCAAACCCGACAGCATTTTTACTACCTTATTCAATGTGTGTCTGCATATCACATAAAAAGTTTGAGGTGTTAAACAAGTAGCCTACTACAGGACTAGCTAGTCTGCCCACTTAAGGGGCCCGCCTCGTTGCCATAAAATCACACAGCAGCGTGTTTGAAGAAAAAGTTTTACACCAAAACTAATACCACGTGTGTTCACGTCGTTTGTCTACGAAAAGAACACACACTTCAGACGACTGCCCTAAGTACTTTTAAGACAACCCACGTATTAGAAATCCCCTTTTAGGGCACGTCAAACTGGGTCAAAATGAGGTTTTCAGGCTGCTATAGCGGAAAATATACTAGCCGAATACATGCGAAACCACTTAAGGGTAGTGCATTGGACTTTAGTAAAGTGATTTCGTAAATAAAACAAAAGGGTCACCACTGAAAGTCCCATAGGAAATTTGTTTTTTCGCGAAGACTGCACGCCTTAAGCGTAGAGGCGACGCACCGTTGTATGGCCCATACGACGTCGCCCTTAGCACCATACCTCACTCATACAAACACGTGTGCCACGAGGCGGGCCCCTTAAGCAACTGCAAGAGTTCTCGGAATTATCATTCAAGGTCGCCATATCCAAATACCGTAACCTGCTGGACCAAAATAAGAAAAACAAAAGCGTGATATGCACTGCGGTCAATTAATCATCAGTCTGAATAAAATTGGCGCACGGGACAACAAATACATATATGTGACCTACGCAAAATACGCCTCCAGTTTTACGAAATAAAAACAATAATAATAAAAACGAGTTAGAAAAATCTATTACAAAATAAATTTCCGTATGTCATTCGTTTTCTTTTTCTCCCTACTTTACAATCGGATGTTGTTTATCCGCGGCAAACATAAGCTGACGCAATATAATGTCTACACGTCACCAGGTAAAGCTCATATCAAAATGGGACGGAAACGTGGCGACCACTTCTTGCTACGACAAACACTCGACGCTAGCCGCGCTCCACTACACGAGCTACGGGCGACTGTCCAGGGTGGCGGGTTCGTGGCTCGCCGAGCTGGAAAACCAGTCTCCGCGGCGCTGCGATGCGATCACCCCTCTCGGCCCGCACGCGAAAAATTAGCCAATGGTGTGACACGCCTCGCGGCGAGGGGCCGTCTCGCGCGCGAGCGACGCCGAACAGTGACGAAGACTCCCGATCGCGCAGCGCTTGAGAGGGGGGGAGAGGAGAGCGTTCCGCCGCACCGCACGATAAAATGGATGCCGCGAATTTCACACCACGCCCGTATTTGCACATGCTATTTACTCGAGTGATCACTCGACACAACTACTCAAAAAATATGTAACCTTCGGTTAACAAAATAACTAAATAATGTAATCAAATCCGAGCAAATTTTACACTCTACAGGTAAGACAGTTAACGCTTAAACGTGGATCACACTGATTTTAGGAATAAATAATTGTATAAGTATAAAACGTTTTACGTCAAAAGCACAAGTGGAATTATGATGTAACTTAATACTTTCTGAACATTGTACTATTATACAAAGAAACGCCTTTTATTTTACTATAGCCTGTGCGCTCCGACTTTCCTTCTTAGTAATAATTAAATTAAATTATATGTTCGTCTAAACATCATAACATGGTAAATTATAAAGATATAGATAAATTAAATACTAACATGACAATTTATACAGATATAAATAAATTAAATATTCCGTCAAAAACAAGGCGAAAGTCGCGCACCCGTAGTCCATTTAGTAACATCTGTACCGACTCTCGTGTTTTGTTAATATTGGATCCATGTCAAAAATCAATAAATGCTACACTGCCAAAAAAATAAACATTGCAGTCCGTTACTGCTGGCTTGTGCCTCTTGCTATGACGTAAGGTACGCTTTACGTCTCTTCGACAGGGTGGTCGCCTCAGACAGTGATAAAGCAACTGGAACCCGGAGGAGGAATACCTATGTTACGTTTATTTTGTAGAACAACCATCCCTGCACTCGCCTGTAGAACATGTGAAATCGATATAAGGATGTTCAGAGCCGGGAATCGAAACCCGGATCTTCCTAAAAGTAAGTCCAACGTGTGTGTCGCCAGGTCACTCGGATAAGCCTACTGCTTTTACGATAATAAGTTTTAAAATCCTAAACAAGAGCAAATATCGAAATATTGTTGTACAGTTATGTTGAAAACAAATACCATATTTACTATTTTTTTTTCAAGACAAAATACACTGTTTTCGGCTAATAAGGCCTGTGCGATTAAGGAAATGCTCAATAATACAATAATTAGCCAAATCTATATAATTCTTACCTAGAAAAAATTATGTTACATAGTAAAAACTATGCAACAGTTTTTCGATATCTACTCTCGTTTAGGAATAAAGAAAAATTATTATCCTGAAAGCAGCAGAAATGGACCATAGCCACGAAATAGTGTAATTTCCACTTACCCAGCTTGTTATTAAAAATTATATTCAATATATCTGACTGAAGATTCTTGGTCGTGCGCGAATGTGCTGGCTGGACGAACAAACTTCATTTAGGACGTCGTGACAGGCCTACATAAATCAAGGCTACATACAACATTCCAGTAAAGTCAATAACAAGACCATCGACATGTCTGAAACCAAACAGTAAATAGCTTACACGTGTCTCTTTTTCTCCGCTAACAGCTTCTAATAACTGGTGTAAGGTTTACCGCAACACGGATGACGTAATTTAAATTAATTTCGGTAATGCTGTCACATATGTACACTATACTTAAGAGACACTGGTAAATCGCGAAAATGTTTAAGATAGTTTCCAATAAACTGTATTATTTAACCGTGACACGTGTGAACAGTTTTGGGACAAATCACTTACGTTGTGTGTCCAAGCTGTGCAGTTCTACGTGGACCTGTTGTAGAGAGAATAAATGCTACAAATAAACGATAGCCAATGTTGATACGAAACATTCAATGTTATAGACATCACGTTGGAGCCTAGCAAACAGTCAACTATTCCCGAGATTCTCCAGTGTCTCTAACCATACTCCGTTCACTCTAAGTTCAGTTCTGAAGTAAACAAATAAAGTAATATCATTGCACTTCGTTAGCTTCTAATTGGCTCAATTTGTGCGTCGCGCCGACGTACTATTTCCAGCCGACAAAAGTGTGTACAGTCGGCATCATACGAAACTACAACGCCGTACATATTAAAACAATATTGCGTGAAAATTTTGTACGTGTTATCGACATAGGGAAACAAAAATTACACAAAAACTTGATAAAAATATTGACATCATATGTAATTACTGTATATTTCAAAATTCAATAGTAATTGTCAAGTCATGACTAACGATTGTATTCAAATATTCCGGTATTAACGTAACGAAAATTTGGTACTACATGCAGAAAAAAAGTTGTCAACAAGATGAGTGATTAAACTTACTGTAAGTCCTCCTGGATTATTTTGTACTTCGTTTTGGAAAAATTACATTTCATAAATCACCAAACAATCTGTCAATAATTCACGACACATATTGTTTTTTTATACATAAAAGATTGCTATGGGAGATTTTTATTCTTGCCTTATAAACATCACCACAGTTTGTTCAGTAATGACATATATCCACGTTTCGAAAACCATGCAAGACATTTTCACTGTTCACGTCCATCATCACATAACCTAATCCGCAAGCGACGTAAATATAAACCGACACGAGGACGGCTTACGGAACAAAATAGAACAAGGAACTTTGGTTCGGACCACGCGGCCGTGGTTAGGACGAACTGGAACGGAAAATGGACGAACAAAAGAAAACATTCGCAGTAACCACAACATTGACGCGTTAACGTCCAAAAATACTTTGAAAAAATAAAACATTATATCTGATTGTGATATTTCTGACATATTTTTACTGTGGTAATTATTACTGAACTAAACTTTTGGTATCTTCAGAGTATCGTACGTCTCTAAATACTGGCAAGTGTACCAAGAAACTCGTACGTTTAGCAGTGCGTCAGTCGTTAAATAACTCGTGAACCAACTGTACGGACGTGTTGTCCGCTAACCATAATTAAAGTAATGAACATATATCGTCGTAGATTGTGTTTGTAACGTCTGTATATTTTAGATATTTGTTAATAAAACTCTCTCATAAAGTGATGGAGCGGTGAATTTATATGTACACGACAGATAACAAAGATCTATTTCTTATGCAAGATCACAGTATGCACGGTGGTCGGCAGCCAATGAACATGTTTGTTTATAATTTGCTTTGTTTATCCTAAAACTCAACTAAGAGTGAACTGAGAATATACTCAAACTTCGGCGAGCAATTTTCAATATATTTTCGTGAAGATCTAGGCTATACACATCATGCTCGGCACTTCTCACATGTACGTAGCTACTCACGCTAAACTGATGAACCGTACAGTCCAATATTAAACTCAGAAATGAAAAAAATTCGGTGATTGATTTCAGACAAAATTGAGCAACTAAAGTTAGTGAAAACGTAACGTATTAACTTATTGATTGTTCCACTGATGACTGCTACTAACTTAAAAGTGACTTCTACGTATATTCAACTGTCTGGTAACTAGTTTTCAGTGAAGACTGTATATTTTTCAGTCAATAACAGAACAAAAAGTTCAGTAATTAACGGGTCACTGATTGCCACCACTGATTCTGTTTTACAGTGTAGCTGTGTAAAACACTTGCATTTCTCGTTCGTCAAAAGCGTGGATATGTACACGCATTAACATTACGGTACCGTCCAAGCGCCACGCGAGGAATTCTCGTAAGTTAACTATAGGCTAGATATTCTCGTTTACCTCGAGCAGTAGGTAAATGTGATAATTCCCTAACATGGGTTGCTACTGAAAATTGTCCATCCGCGGGGTTAGACTTTCAAGTAAATACACGAGAGTGCATGGAATTTGGAGTGACAAATTAAAAGCATTCACATCTCGAAAATGGATGACTTTTGTGGCTAAGAAAATATGAACCCTTCCGGCAGCCCTGGAACATATTTCTGCTGGTAGGCTATACCGGGGATGTCATCGCGGGAAAATTTGACTTTGCTAGGCTTTAATACAAGTCTGGCGTTCTTTCGTTACTAGCGTGCCCCCATTTGACAGCGCTAATGTCAAGTCTTTAGTACGCCACTATTTATAGAGACCTGAAATATTCGCGTTTTCTTTTAAACACCAGTTATAATCCGAACAATTGCGCTAATGACTTATTTGACGCTTCCTAGAATGCACTGAGCCAATAGTAATGCAAATAAATGCAGGCGCAAAAATATCGTAGTGTCAGTATATCAAGCAGCAGCCAATGAGACTATAGACATATTCTTGAAGGCTAGTCTACAGGTCTGCGAACCCGCGAACGTTCTCTGGCCATTAAAGGCCGGTTCACCTCCGTGTTCGTCTTTTTTATTTTTATATTTGTGCCATATATATATATATATATATATATATATATATATATATATATATATATATATATATATATATATATATATATATATATTCATTTTAGACATAAATTGCGATTAAATATTACTCTTAGGAAATTGTGTATCTCTCATGGATTTTGCGTAATGAGTCTTAAACGTCAAAATTTGTACTGTTTTATGTACCTACGTCCCTAATACCAACTAACATACCAAACCGAAAAATTCACAGTATATAACAACATTGTAGGCTGTGATTTGATGCATATAAAAACAAAAATAATATATTTTTGTATTTTGGAAAAAAAAATTTGAAATTTGCATTTTAAAATTCAGCAATTTTTTATTATTGTTTGTTTTTATACATGTGAAATCATAACCCTCGGCCCAGCATACATGGCAGGGAAAGCTACGCTGTTTTGCTACAGTGACGCACAAGCAAGCGCATACGTATCGCAAAAACGCAAACGCAAGACGCTCCGAGTGTGTTCTACAATGGGACGCAAGCGGGCACGGATACGCACCCGGAAACGCAAGACAGTTGGTCAACTCTGAACTCTTACGTATCCGTGCTTGCGTGTAGCCAATAGCAATCGAGCATTTCGTCTTTCGCCACCCCATTTTCTATTACAACTCTTTTACACGTTGAGTTTTCACAGTTAACAATTAAATTCGCCTTCGTGCTAATTCTCAGTTTTCATGAAGTACCGCTTGAAAAATTGAACACACGAAAAAAATTTCTGATTTGTGAAAAACTGACTGTAATTTACTAAGTTAAAATTATGTGGCTGTTAACATTTCTATTTTCATACAAAAGAATTACATGGCCTTGCTATACTGCAACATACTAAACTACGTGTAAATATAAAATAAATTTTTTACTAATGTAAGAAATTTACGTGAGAAATACTTTTTAGTTTCAGAGGTTGCAAGTCCGTATGTTATTAACTAATGTGTTTTCATACATTGTAGAATACTTTTTTTTTTCCTCCTCACTCAGCGTGCTCGTTTCGTTCGCATGTTACGCATAAGCGTTCTTACGTTTCCGCTTCACTGTAGACCGGGATTAAAATACGATGGTGTGTCAGATTCTCGACATTTCCACTGTCTCCAACTAATGTTACTCTATAGTGTTTCTTTAGAAAAGATCGCGGGAAAGTAGCTGCTGAGGCGGGCTGAATGGGTTTTGCGACAAGCGACGGCCGTTAGTTCGCGTCTTCTCGGAACTACACGAAAATAGCTGGCAGGTAGGCGGGCGACTCGAGCAGAGCAGACGATGTCTCAAGTATGGCAGAAGCAAAGCGAAGGGGCTGACATCTGGTCGTGAATTTCTGAACCTTCGGAATGGTGATACCAACTGCGCTGCATAGCGAGGCATTTGTAAGTCGATAAACATATAGTAGGTGGCAAAGTTTTGTTAAAATAAAAAGTTGACTAAAATAATGTTTTCTACATTTTCAAAAAAGAGCACTGGCTATAGAAGTATTGTGAAAATATCGTTATGATAACTGTTATTTTGGCATAGCAACTTCTTCCAAACTAATTGTATTTATTTATAAACCATAGTCCTACTACATCTGAAATAATTCCGTATGAATTATTTGTATCTTAATTTTCATTTCCGTATTTATTGTAAGTAGTTAAATACTTTATTTACCCTATAGCTGGTTGCAAAAATTAACATCTAATAAGGTTTAAGGTTAGACTAGCTTAGTCCATTTACTGAGTTATAAAACTGCTGAAATATATATTCATGTAGTGATATATGTGCAACGGTAGTTTTAAGAGTTTAAAAATATTTATTTAGCTCGCGAGTCTTATTTTAAATAACATTCCGTGTTCCTGTTTCTTTTTTAATCTAAATCTTGTATACTTTGTCAACAACATATTCTTATTAAAAAAATCCTGTCGAAGCCACTTTTGCAGAAAAGTAGCGTCAAGGTTCGGTCCTGTAAAAAACTATACATTTATATTATCCCATAATATGAAGTATTAGGCTACTTGAAAAAAAAAAACTATTACATTTATGTGAATGCGCCCTAACAAAACCGCATGAATAACTTATAAGAAAAAAATAGTGAAAATATCACGAGAAACCTTTTCTGCCAGGTAATCTCCAAGTGAATGTAGTGTTCTGAGCTTATGACTTTACGACAATTATAAGACGTTCAGGATTAAGTGAGCACTAAAATATCACTAGCCATTATTGCATCCTAATTCAATATTAACTCTAGATGCATTACTGCTTGTATGGTTGGCAAAGATATTACACAATATAGTTCCACGTGATTTCCTATTAAAATACAACAACACTGAAACAAAAGCAACTGAAATCGACATAATTATGTTATATATAATTAATAAACTTTTTAATCAAAATTTATAAATGTCTACTGACTGCACAATACCCGCGCAAACATCAAAAGACGTGGCCAGAGAGGCAAGACATTTCCCGTCACTAACCATTACGTGCGGAAAGATACGAATTGACTGATAATTAAGACATAAATTAAACATTAAAAAAAAAAAAAAACCGAATCACAGGATACTAAATTTCAAATCAATCAGACCAGTAAAATTGCTCACATACACTTAAAAAAAAAAATGCTAATGATCTTTACACACGGATGAACAGATTTCCTTGAATCATAGCTATACTATGTTTCATATAAGTTTAGATAAATCTGACAGAAAGTTATGGGCAATAATTTTCACTATTTTGTGATTTGTTACACATTGCAAGACATTTTTTAAGCTCTAAAATGAACCTAAAATGTCCATTTCAGCATTTGTACTGCAAAGTTTGTCTTGTGTAGCGACAGAAATAACAAAATATTACAAATTATTGCCCATAAGTTGCTGTCAGATTTATCCAAACTTATATGAAATGTGGAGTATAAGAACCATCTCGATCACGCCAGCAACCGCATCAAAATTAGTCCACTTCTTTAGGAGCTACGATGCCACAGACAGACACGTCAAACTTACAACGAACACCCTTCACTTTGTGCTGGAAGTTAATAATAGAACTTCAGCAGGGCTCACTTTATCCCGAACCGTCTATATGTGGCACGCTGTAGCTGTTCACAGACGTTCACTCGTAGCACACCAGAATTATTGGCCCAGTAAAATAGGGACTAGCCAGTAAGGAAATAAAAGCGTCGGAATTAATACATTACACTGTAGCCTAGCAGAACTGTTTACGCGATAAATCACTATCAATACGAGCATTCTGAACTACTAGTTTGTAGAGACCGGAAAAATTCGCAGGTTCAGTGACCTGTAGGCTATCCTCCAAGAACATCTGTGTATTCAAGCAGATATTATCTGCTCACTGGCTGCTCGATGACTCAGTGATATAGGGTCTGCATTTAGTTGCTTCTGTACTATTGGCTAAGCCACTTCCAGGAAGTGTCAAATAAGTCAGGGACCAATTAGAAAGTGGCACGAACTCACAGTTGCTGGAATTCTAGCTTGGGACCAAAAGAAAACGCGAATTTTTCAGGTCTCTACTAGTTTGAATGCGCACAAATTATAATAAATTTGGTACTTTACTATAAAGGTTATAGTTCCATTTTTTCTCTCTCGAAATCATCTATGGACATACTCTCCACACGATTTTACTTAACGTTGTTTCTAATACACACTGTAGTTAATATCGTGAAATGATTTAAACAATTTGTTATATGCAACGCATTAGTTTATCTAACTATTTGGTTTACATAGGCCTACGTGAACTACAGCCTGAATAACTACACGCGAGTCTTCGAAAATGGAAACAAATGCATGTCTTCGTTGCCGCGCATACGGGAAATAAAAGCTTCAGCCAGAACAAGTTTATAATAACAATAATAATAATAATAATAATAATAATAATAATACTTTATTAATGGCGCAGTTAAGGCGATGTCGCCTTGTCTTACACTGGACCACGGTCGTAGAAGAACAGGTCTGGACACTCGCCTGGATATTTGACCCCCTTGTTGTTGGGCTGTAGTTCACCAAGTTACCGAGAATATTGTGTTTTATTGGCGCTGATGTTACGGCGGTCGGACTCAACTCCACCCACTTCCTTCCCACTAAGATAAACAATTTTTAAAAACGTATTTTTTATCAATTTATGAAATACTTTCTTCGCTCACAAATTTAAGAAAAGGCTCCAGCAATCTTTATTTACTTTATAAATTTAACAATGGAAAAAAGTGGACGGAGTTTGAGTCCGACCGCCCGGAAAACAGCGCCAAAAAGTACGACATTCTCGGTAACTTGACGAACTACAGCCAAACAACAAGGGGGT